>JAAGNO010009165.1:154547-178503 GCA_033439905.1 Ceryle rudis | reverse complement strand
CCCAAAACTGAACACAGTACTCAAGGTGGGGCCTCACCAGCACCGAGTACAGGGGCAGGATCACTTCCCTAGTCCTGATGGCCACACCATTTCTGATATAGGCCAGGAAGCCATTGGCCTTCTTGGTCACCTGGGCACACTGCTGGGTCATGTTCAACCAACTGTCAATCAATACACCAAGGTCCTTTTCTTCCAGGAAGCTTTCCAACCACTCTTCCTCAAGCCTGTAGAGTTGCCTGGGGTTGTTGTGACCAAAATGCAGGACCCAACACTTGGCCCTATTGAAACTCATGCAATTAGCCTCAGCCCATCGATCCAGTCTGTCCAGGTCCCTCTGTAGACCCTTATTAACCTCCAGCAGATCAAGAGTCCCTCCCAGTTTGGTGTCATCTGCAAACTTACTGACGGTGCATTCAATCCCCTCATCCATCTTTATCATCATTGATAAAGATGTTGAACAGGAGTGGCCCCAGTACTGAGCCCTGGGGTACAACACTCGTGACTGGCCACCAACTGGATTTAACTCCATTGATCACAACTCTCTGGGCCTGGACATCCAGCCAGTGTTTCACCAGCAGTCTGCCCACCCAAGCCATGGGCAGACAGCTTATCCATGAGGATGTTGTGGGGGACAGTGTCAAAGGCTTTACTGAAGTCCAGGTAGACTACATTGACAGCCCTTCCCTAACCCACTACCTTGTCATAGAACGAGAACAGGTTTGTCAAGCAGGATCTGCCTTTCATGAATCCATGCTGCCTAGGCCTGATCTCCTGGTTGACCTTTAATTGCTCCATAATGTCTCTCAAGATTATCTGTTCCATAATCTTCCCTGGCACCGAGGTGAGACTGACAGGTCTGTAGCTAATGGTATCCTCTTTCCAGCCCCTCCTGAAGATGGGTGTCACATTACCCAGCCTCAAGTCCACTGGGACATCCCCAGATAACCAGGACTGCTGAAAGATGTCATACTCAGGCTCCTTTCTAGTGACCCTGGTTTCACCCCTACTCCCCTTCATACTTAAGTTTAAAGCTCTATCAATGAGCTCTGCCAACTCCCATCCTAAAGCCCTTTTCACCCTGTGGGATAGGCTATTCCCATCTGTTGCCAGCAGGCCTGGTCTCTTGTAAATCAAGCCATGGTCAAAAACCCCAAACCTCTGCTGGTTAACACCAGTCTCAGAGCCAGGTATTAATCTGCTGTCTCTTCCTGTCAAGTCCCACATCACTCCCCACAGCTGGAGGGATAGAGGAGAAGATGACCTGTGTCCCTGATCCCTTGACCTGTTGTCCCAAGGCTCTGAAATCCTTCTCCATTGTCCTTGGAGTTCTTCCTATATCATCACTGCCTACATGAAGCATCAAAAGGGGATAATAATCTGAGGGTCATACTAGGGAAAGAAGCTTCTTACTTACATCTTTAACCCAGGTGCCTGGGAGTCAGCAGACCTCCCTAAGTATCAGGTCCAGTCTGCATATCAGGCCTTCTGCTCCCTTCAGCGGTGAGTCACTGATGACAATGACCCATCCTTTATTCTTCAGTGAGGAGGTTTTGATGCAGGGGGCACTCTGACTAGACTTTGGCAATGCCTCCAAGCAGGAAGAACCATCATCCTCACCATTGGCCATTTCCCCTTGCGCTTTACCTGTTCTGCAAGGACACCTTGAGGGGGGGGAGAGGGAATTGCCTAGCAGGTGCACCTGCAGCGCCGAGCAGGGACCTCTTGCCATTGCCCCATGTCCCCCAGTTCATCACCTTTGTTCAGGCAGGGAGAGGACAGGGGGTTCACTGTAGCAGGTGCTCTGTCTGCCTGCTGGTCCCCTTGCATTACCTGGCTGCAAGGTGGTAGGGGCTCATGTGACACTTGGTGAGCCTCTGCTGCCTGCCTAAGTGTTAGGGATAATAGGGACTGGCTCCACCAATGTATCTCCCTCTCACACTCCCTAATACGCCAACTCCTTCTTCAGGTCAACCACCTGACTGAGGTAGATCATTCACCTAGTCACATTGAACACAGGTGTTATCACTGTCACCTTGCACTGCAAGGGCCAGGGCATGACACTCACTGCAGCCAGAGACCAAGGACACTCACTTGTTTTTGTGGGACCTCTGACTGGGTCATCACATTTTTGTTGGCAGCAGCCTTCCACTGGGTTGCAACCATTTCATACTCACCAGCACTCGGTAGGGCAGCCTGTTTATGGGGTGCAGCTGATCCCCTCTGCTCTGTCACCAACAACACTGGCTCTGCCCTTGCTGCATCACCAGCCCACCCACATTCTGCCCCTGCACTGCTGCTGAATTGCACCATGGTGCTGTCACATGCTAAACAGCATGTAAGCTAGTCTCCATGCCAGATAGCCACATGAACAGGGGGCTTTCTATTTCTCCCCATTTAAATAGCTCGCAGTAGTTCTGGCACACCCCCCTGCTTGCATAGGACAAGCCCAGACTAGCCCAGACTATCCTGCTGCCTCAGATGTACCGAGCTGCTTCCTCCACGCTGGGTAGCCACATGAACAGACAAGCTTCACAAGAGGAGCACATGGCTGTGTAGATTGGGCTATCTTGCACCTGGCCTGGCTGGGACATCTGACACTGTGCGACTGGACTAACCCAATGTTTCTGCAAAGTTATTCCAGCTCCATCAATAGAGGACATGCAATTCACCTTGGAGCTGGTGGTTTAAAAGTAACTACTAGGGTTCGCACAAATCTGAATACCAAAATTCTTAAAGTTTTGCCATGAGCAACACTTAGTTAGCCATAAAGCACCCAGACAATACTATTTAAAAACAAGTGGGAAGTCCTCCTCCAGTTTCTCTTGATTTTAGCAACCCACAGCAGAGTTGGAAACCCTGAGAGTCCCAGAGTCCCTGGGAGTCCCAGAGCCCGTGAGAGTCCCAGAAAAAACCCTGTGAGTCCCAGAGCCCATGGCCAGGATGTGAAGCAATCAGATGACTTCAAATTAGGCAATGAAATAGAGAGTAGAACTTAAATAATGGTTCTGAATTGTGAACCTTCATGTGTTCTGTCACAGTCAAATTTATCAAGACCCACTGGGACCATTCAGTGCTTCCAGGCCATGGTCTATTAAGGTTTGGAGTACTTGACTGGATTTTGGGGAATGAAGAGGTTACTTTGTTTTACAAAAAGTCTCTATTTATAGGATCACGTTTCTAAATCCATAGCTTTTGAAAAGAAAGGTTCTGATGTTACAGAGAGGCATAATTACCTGTACCCTTGCCATTGCTTTTTTTCTTAATTAGGACCTTTGAAGATAAAGTCACTTGCCCATGTCTTGCATGTGAAAATAGAACTGCAGGATTAACCAGAAATATCCTATTAATTTCACCTCTGTATGTATCATCCTGTAGTTAAGACCTGTAAGGGACTACTTAAATGAAAGCTTTTTAATCATATATTTAATACATGGGTTATTGAAGTAGGAGAGTTTCTCATTTTGTACACTTTTAATTCCCATTCATTTTTTTTTTAAGACATCTGAAACTATTAACAGGATTGAGAAATGGTATGTGGGGAGTGGGGTGAGGGGTGAATGAGTGTGAAAGGGTCGAATTATTTTAAGGAGGCATAAAGTACAGCCAGAAGTATTATCTGTAGTGTTTTATACCAACACAAATATGCCTGTGCTGCAGGGAAATGTAATTAACTGTGCATATATTGTACAAGGGCAGAAATAATAATTCTGAGTGGTGTCTGCTGGAAAATTGTAATTCAAGTGATTTCCATAGCACTTCAGTTGTAGGTAAAGGTCTCCAAAGACCCTGTGCTCTTCACTTGGAGTTGGATAGCTCTTCACAGTGCTAACGAATGGGCAGGTGGCAGTTCTGCCTTGGAGACTCTCCTGTGGTGCTTCACTGGCTCTGCAGAGTTTCCTTCTCATCCATGGTTGTACAGTCTGACAGGCCCACCACATGCACTTGGTGTTTCTGTTACATTCCTGGGCTCTGAAGTCAGGTGGTTATATGAAAATCTCCTTTTTTTTATTTTTTGATATATGGGGTTTTTACCTTCTTCAGCACAGAAATGTAACCTGAGAGCATCTCCAAAATCTTTCTTTTAAATAAATACCATGAGTTTTTCTGAAAGTGCATGAATATTGATATATCACATGACACTACTGTCATAACATGAAGGTAAAAGGTGCATTTGCTCTGAGGAGTGCTTAAAAAGCTCCTTCTTGTCTCAGTTAAACCTAAACAAAGATCTCAGGCCATTTGAGTTCTCGTCCCTGGCATTTCAACATGTGGGTAGTAGCTCAGCTTTGGAGCAATGATGCTGAAGGCAAAGGAGGCTCTTAGAGGAGACAGAGCAGGTTTCCCACTGCAGAAAGGCCAATGTTGGTTAAAAGTCCATCTATTTTCTTTGCAAACGCTTTAGGATTAAGGAGACAAGAATATGCACCAAGCCTTTCTGTGTCTCCCTCCAAAATTCCTAAGGCACATGGATGCAGGAGACAGTGGAAGGTATTGCTGAGGTTCTTTGCAGAAAGGATAAGAATCCTTTCTGCAACCAAATTAAAAGTTATATGTATGAGACTTGATTTCACCAAGACCTAGACATAACAGAGGCACCTTTTATTTTACCTGTTGTAATTTTGGTAGTCAGTAGAGTCACACAAGTAAACACAAGTGTTTGACATGCTGGTGGGAAAAAAAGTGAGAGAAAGACTTGCTGTTCACTACTTGAATTCTCCAAACAGCCTTCAAGGAAGAACAGTCCAGGCTGTCCCAGCCCTACACCCCATATCCTCAAACCTGCCTGGCAGTGAAGGCAGGTTGCATGCTTACAAGAAGGGGTCGTCAGAATAGTGAGCTATAACTATTTGCCCAAAATAAGGTGAATCCACAGCTCCCCTGATCATCTTTTGCCACCTTCATCATCTTTTCTCTGTGACCCAGGTGACAGTAGGTCATGAATTTGGCATAACTGAAGATGCTGCAAGTTTCAGCTGGTGCCCTCTATTCAGTTTCTTTCTGTACAAAGGGAGCAGAGAACCTGCTGTCTGATACCACAGTCGAACCTGCAGTCTGATCCCACAGTCAGTGTCCTGCCATCGCCTTTACAAGGTGTCTGCTGTGCAGAATCAGACTGCAAGTTATTTGCTATTAATATTTTTCTTCACACTGGAAAATGGAATGAAGTGTGTGATGATTAGTAAGACAGTACTTTGTCTTAGAGGAAAATCCTGGGCAATCAACCTAGCTTCTCCAGCACCATTTTGTCAATGCTCTTGTTTAAGGAGAAAGCTATGAAAATTAATTATTTGTAAATTGCTTGAGATGAAACATATTAGGCAAATACTAGATACTGTTAAGAAAAAAAAAAAAGTTTATCTGCAAATAGGGTGAGGTTTATCTGCTTTCACCTGCGTCCATCCAATTCTGCTAAATGTGAGCGGTCTTTGCTAAAAGCCATCTCGAGCCAAGCTGCTGGTGCCTGCAGTGCAATATCACAGTAGTCATCCATTAATGAAAACCACCTTTATCTTGACAGCTTTCATTTTAGAACAGGGTGGCAACCACTGCTGTTTGCCTAAAGAAGGAAAGATGTGCTAAGTAATGAGTAATTCATGGGTGTAAATATGAAGGGAATAAATTGTGCTTTAAAATATTTATAAAGTGTAACTAGGGGTCTATTATGAATTCTTCTAGCAAAACACCTAGCAAGTTAAAGTCACAGTGAAAGTGGTGGAAAACCAGATTCTATTACATATATATACAGACATATATATTAAAACCATACACACAATCCTTTTCTTTTTTTTTTTTTTTTTAAGGGAAATATTGAAAATTAAAATTATTTGCATGAGGTATTTAAGAAGAAATATGTTAACACAGAAGAGGAGTACTGGGTCTGGTAGCAGTACTGCTCTGCATAGTTACTCCTCTAACAAGCAATCCAGAGCTTGTTCCAGTATTATTTTAGCAGAAAGTTATTAAGAGATAACGTGGGAGCTGACAGAGTAGGTTCTCAGGTGGAATTTGAAACCTGAGATAACTACCAGAGCAACAGTGAAAGCTGCATTTCTTTTGAGTAATCCAACTAGAACCCAAGCTATGAAATCCCCATTTCCTGATCCCTATTTCCCAAACTGTTATTTTCCTAAAAAGTTATTTTCCCTAAAAAGTTATTTTCCTAAAAGTGAAGCTGCTAATGGGCTCCCAGTGGAAGGGGGGTATTTACACTACTACACAGGGGATCTTTTTCACACTGCAAAAACCCAGATGCTTGACATACAAATTACCTCCGATGTGGTAAACATGAAAATTCACATTACTGCAGCAGAGCAGTTCCCTGCAGAAGGTTGAGTGTGAAAGTAATGAAGAAGGACTCTCCTCTGCCAGGGTTGAGCTGAATTGGGGCTAATGGGTCTATTGCTAATTAGAGAGTTCACTTTCTTCTCTCCCCTTTAAAAACAAAAAGCAATTTGGGCTTATATCCTCTTGGAAATTTTTCAGGCTAGAAGGATCATAATTACAGTCCTGTAGCATGAGAAACTCCTCTGGTACCAAATATGAGGTGGGCTATTGCTCACTACCAGCTGTCCAGGCTGCTGCCAAAGGACAGATTTTGTTGGCGGTGCTGGTTTCAGACCTGACTGTGCCTGAGCACTCGTGCCGCATGCAGCAAGAAGCCACTGTGCCTGGTGTCCTTCCCTACACACAATGTTACAGTCTTCTAGAGTTAATGAACAACAAAATAATAGTGGAATAGGGAGGATAAGAAGAGCTACCCTTTGGGAATCCTTCTGACACTCCCTGTGATGGACAGCATCTGCTTTACCTGCTCACAGTTTATTGTGCGCTTCTTGAATGATAATTAGGTGTGATTGAGTAGCAAGGAAGGTGGCTGCTGGTGACCTGGGAGAGGGAGAAGTAATCCTTCTGTGAAAAAAGGGTCACCTCTGTGGAGAGGCAGGAAATGAAGAGTGACAGCCTGTCCTTGGAGACACCAGGAAACTCCAGAGGAAACTAGGGGGGAGTGACACCGCCAGGCCTGGGAGACAGTAATGTCCGAAGGCTTCCAGGGCCGATAAAGCTCAGAAAGTCACTGAAACCAGCTGAACCAAGCAAAACTTGGGGCAAGGATCTGTATGCAAGGAGCAGTGAACAAGGGGATGTATATATTCATGCTCTTTTGTTTAAAACCCACTCAAATGGCATTGTTCCTAGTTTGTGTTCTAAGAAACCTAATTTAATGATCCAACACCCTTCAAAGGGCTCATTCGACAAAAGCTGTGCGCATCACATTGTTAAACCAATGGCTTCATTGGGCACTGCCAGCTCCTTCAGAGTGAGCTGAATTCACCAAGCCCCTGCCAAACCCATGATGAAGCTGGTAAAATACAATGTATGTATAACCATACCAATTTGAGATATTCTATGTTTAATCTAATGCTGTGAACAAGCATTTAAAGAGATTCAATATTTGGCAACATAACTTCAAATATTTTTTTTTTTATGACTGGCAACTACAAATAATTTTGTCTGAGAGGAAGAAACAGTACTAGCTCTGCAGGACACACTTGTAGAAAATAATTTGGATTTTAGAGCATATGTCTCCTAAGCAAAGTAGAGCCATGATTAAAAATTAAGATCCACTCCACCAGAATCCCAAGGTCAAAAATAGTCAGTGGCTTGTCAGTAGCTGGTAAAAAACCAACAGCTTCAACTTTTGTAAGTGGTAACAAATTTTTCTGTTGGATTTACATGACATAGTTTCATGAACTTCCTTTGGGAGTTTGTTTTGGGTCTTGTTTTTTTTTGTTTATACGATGAAAAGACAATAGAAAGCTTGAAAAATACACTGACTTTTTCAGATTCATCAACACACCAGATATTTCTGGTTTCTCTGGACAGTTTGTGATTTTGTTCAAATTCATAATGCAATTTCAACTGTTACACCCCAGACAGGGTTTTTAGCCTCTTTGTATTCTCTGGAATTAAGAAAAAAAAAGAAAAATTTTAACAAGTGAGTTTGGAAATGTAACAAATTCTGACGAAGAACCTCTAAATTAGATTACGGGGTGTTTATGTGTGTGTGCTCTTCATGAGTATTTCACCTTGTTCTTGTTAGAAGAATGTAGGGAAAATGTAACAAATCAAAGATTTTTTTTTCTCTTTGGGTGATCTGGAAGATCATTTCCACTTAACAATGTTGGTATCACCGCCAGCTTCAGTCCATCTATTTATTTTTCAGCAAGCTGTTTCATGAATAGAAGGACTAATGAAATCTGGTCTGCTTTGAATTTGTGTGCTGTGTGCTCTATACATCTCCACTGCAGTGACGATGACAGCACACCCCAGTACTAGTTATTCCCACCACAATGCTCCCAGCTCCCCTTGAGATACAGCGCAAGCCCCTACCACAGTACCCTTAGATTCTCCTTGTGTTTGCACCATCAGTGTTCCCCTCATGAAAAGGCTTCATAAATAACACAGAGGACCTTCACCACTTTACTGCATCCTTTAACTACTACACAGTCTCTGGTGCTGTGGCAGGTTTTCTGCCAGCAGGCCAAATAGGTCTCACACCACTGATCTCAAAAGATAGGATATTTCTTAGTGGAAAGTGCTAATTTGGATCTTTGACCTTCATCAAGGTGCTAATTCTTATGAAACCTGTAAGATCTGGAGTGGCTCCTGTCTTCAGAGCAGTTCAAAATGCAGGAGAGATGGAGAAACTGCAGTTTATTAATACAGGACTAATCCTGCTGGGTTAGACAAATTTTGTTTCCTTGGACAATCATGAAAAAAATAAAATTGAGAGAGAAAACCCAAACACTTAATGCATTATGATAATATTTAAAAATGGAACATCTGGAAAAACAAAGATGGCTTTTGGGACCCAAGGGCAGAAGGAAAAGCCCTTTGCTGTCTCTGTCAAAATGACTGCAGTGATACTGAAAAGGAAGACAGGGTCTGGACTTTCCAACTGGTGAGCTGTGGGAAGCCTCTCTAATGCTATACAGACACTCCAATTTAAGCAGGAGCACAGACCTAAATTAGGAGGTTTGACAATAAATTCAGCTGTCATACATTTGCTACTAAAAGAAGAGCTATTTTTAAGAAATATATTATTAACTTAAACACTACATGAATCCTTCAAAAGCTAAAACTGAGTGGATTACTGAAGTGGGAGTGCTTTCAGGCTATGCTTAATACATGTCTTATTAATTTAAAGCCTCATGATTGCCTTCAATGTGATTATGACCCGAAGTCAACCTCCATTGTATTTGCAAAGTTGTTTTTAGACTCTTTATGTGGTGGAACAATCACTTCTGAAAGCTTGACTGTTTTTAGGAGGTAAATACACGAGTCTCTTACTCGGATTACTTGAGCCTGGAGGCCTGGACTCCCCAGGGGCTCACTCCTCAAAACAAGGACCACCCTGAATCCCACGTTACACATAAACGAACACACAGTTGCATACAAAGAACTCATACAGAGTCACATTTTCCATTTGCTACCCAGAAGCAGAAAACAGTCCATTAAGAGATGGGGAGGATCTGCTGACAAGTTCTCCTTCCTTGTCCCTTCCAAAGTGCCAAGTGGACGATGGAGAGCATTTGGGTCCCCTGGTATTGGGGAAATCACCAATGGGTTTACAGCACAGCAAGCTAATATCTCAGCCATCCACAGCCTGGAGGGTAGCAGATGGGTATCTACAGCACAAAATGTTACTGGGCTGCTGTAGGGGGTAGATAACCCCATGAGGACCCTTGTCAACTGGCAAGAGTTAGAGCCACAAGCTGCTTACTGTGGAGCCATGGCCATGGCTTAGCCAAGGAATTACAATGGCAGAGAGTTGCTGGTTCACAAACGCTATCCTTCCCCCAGTTCAGATCGGATAAGACAGTATGCCACCTATTAATTATATGAGCAAGTACTATCAGGCTACATTTAACACAAACTCAGCATCAGACAGCTGCTACTGTTCTCTTTATTGCTTCCCTTTCTGTAAACATTTAATTGCCTAAGTATTTATAAGAGGTCTCCTCTAGCAGGGCTTAGAAACAACTTAGGATGCCTTGAAACAATTCAGACATATGAGACAGAGATAGAAAATATTCACAATTACAAAGATACATGGAATCTAGCAACAACTATGACAGCAGCAGGTCTTTGAAAACTGTGTATAGGTCTATCTATGTCAGAGTTTTAGATGGGAGCACTCAAAGGTAGCAAACAAGAAAGAAAGAAACAAAGCTGAACTGCGAGAGCTTTTGAGTTAGCAGTGAGGCTGAACCTGACTGTGCTCTTTTTTCACCATGGCAATATGGGTGCAGGGCCATAACAGACCGTTGAATCTTTTCAGAATATAAAGCCCCAGCTTTGGGGAGATCGCTTAAGAATAAAACATCAGACCTATTGTCAGGCAACACAACCAGCTAACCCAGTTGTGTTTTCACTGGTGATCAGCAGCAGAGGCTGAGGGAAAAGCACAGAAACAGAGCAAATCAGAGTGAAACCTCTCCTCCCATGGCTTTTCCAGCCTCAAAAGCATGGTGCTATAGGAGCTTCTGAGACAAGGTGCTTTCTCTATGCAAAGTAGCCCTCTGTGCCTTTCTCCTCAATGGACTTCTCTGGCCTTTGAATGTGCCCATGTAACCTTTCAGGACCTGCCACAGCAATGCCATACTTTAGCCCCTCTTTTTTTTTTTTTCTCCATACCCACATTTTTGCATTTCTGAAGATCTTGACATTTCAGTGTGAGGTCAGCATGCCTCTGACGAGGCAAACACACACAAATGGGATCATCAGAAGACTGCTGAAAGCGGAGGCAGGCTGGCAGCTGCTGCTTTAAGTCCACCCAGGCAGTTCTACTGCCAGTGTCGCTGCACTCTGCTCTGCCTGCCACTCTGCCTGCTGCTGCCCAGCATCAGGGCTTATCCTCCCCTGGTCCCGCTGCCTCACCACTTCCCTGCTTTCAGCAGTGGGTGTATTTTTCTGATATTGAGGTGAGCCCAGATGCCTCAGTTTCAAGCATGTTATAGGTCTGGTTCCTCAGAAATTAACAAGCCACATTTAGAAAAAAATTCATTAAGAGATATTCCAAGTGAGTAGCTAAACTGCATCTAGGCAATTCCAAAGACCTCCACCAAAGCATAGTCAGTGCACACATGATGCAGAAGTATTTGATTAAAACAGTCAGCTCCTACTTGCATTTTGATCCCCACGCACTGTATCTCTGTATCTTCTCTTCCCTGAGAAAAGATGCCTTGCACCCTGTCGGTTGGAGCGAGTCCAGTATAGAACAAACCTTAATGACCAGGAAAGCCTTTTGATAGAGAGGAAGTTGGTGGTCTCCCCTGACTTTCTTTTTTTCCTTTCTTTGGCTTTCTTGGTGTGCAAGGTATATGTGTGTCATGGAGGGGTGCTGAGTGTAAGGGATGAGTCATTTTCTTTCTTCTCTGAGCCCTGTTCAGTGCAGATTTCAGTCACAGAGAAGAAAACCAGACCTATGCATTAGAAATGGCCTGGGAACCAACCAGCCTGAGCAGAACCACACAAATCATTTGGATACAGAGAGCCCGTTGTGGAGAAATGTATTTATTGCATTTTCCTTGTTTCTTACTGACTAGTACACATCGATGTTCATCAGCAATTGACTCTAAAAGTTTTATTGCAAGCCTCTGCCTCCAAGCAAAACTGTTAATTGTTTGTAAAGGCAACTGAATTCAGGTTCGGCCTCATATTCCTTTTTCATATATTTTCCATTACATTAATTGATTTTATTTTTTTCAACAATAATGCATACTATACGTTTTCAAACCGCTCGGTTCCCAGATGAACCTGATGGGATCCATTAGCAATTTACTCCAATTGCCACTAGAGGTCAGCCACTATCCTGCCAACAGAGCGTAAAGGTAGAGTAAAACCAACGGTTACTCCTTCGACATTACATCTTCCAGTAAAACTAACCAAGCCTAAGAGAAGGCTAGAGATGTTAGTTTACCTGAGGTGGAGCTCGGCCTAGGAAGAAACACAGGAGTTTTCGTGAAATTCTGGGTTTACTACTTTCTTCTATCTGTGTATCTGGAATTATTGATAACACTGGGAAAATATTTAGATGAAAATTCAGAATAGCTAATCTTGCTTGCCTAGCTAATGGAATAAGAAAAGAATAAACATGGCAAGAATGTTAAAGGATAAACTGTTTTCAGTGAGTTGAAATTAGCATTTCATGAAGTGGGAGAGTCCTGTAAGTACCCTGGAAATGGTTCTTTAGTTACAGGGCACACTGTAAATTTTGTGAAGAAAACTGGAGTCATTTAATGAACTGATACTAGCTGCCTGCTATGAATAATAGGGTTAAAAGAAAATCCTTTCTGTGGAAAAAACAAACAAACAAACAAAACGCATTCATCTGTTAAATGTCTCTGATACACTGATCCAGGAAATTATCAGCCTGCCTGTGCTGGTTTTGGCTGGGATGGAGTTAATTTTCTTCAAGTAGCTGGTATGGGGCTGCATTTTAGATCTGTGCTGGAAGCAGTGTTGATAACACAGGGGTGTTTTCATTACTGCTGAGCAGCACTTCAGAGTCGAGGCCTTTTCTGCTCCTCACACCACCCCACCAGTGAGCAGGCTGGAGGTGCACAAGGAGTTGGGAGGGGACGCAGCTGGGACAGCAGAACTCAACTGGCCATATGACCATATGACATCATGCTGATCATATAAAGCTGGGGGAAGAAGAAAGAAGGTGGGGACCCTCCTAGTTACGACATTTTGTCTTCCCAAGTAACCATTACATGTGATGGAGCCCTGCTTTTCTGGAGATGGCTGAACACCTGCCCGATGATGGGAAGCGATGAATGAATTCCTTGTTCTGCTCTCCTTGCGTGTGCAGCTTTTGCTTTACCCGTTAAAACTGTCCTCATCTCAACTCACGAGTTTTCTCAGTTTTATTCTTCCAATTCTCTCCCCTATTTGAATAGGCAGGGAGCAAGCAAGCAGCTGTGTGGGACTCAGTTGCTGATGAGGGTTAAATGGTGGTGCTGACCTGGCTTTGCTGATTTGTGCAGGGCTCTTTCTCTGTTCCAGCACAAAATGCTCCAGCAAGAACCGAGACCACAGCCCAGCACTGCACATTTCAGTGAAGGAAAAAGTATGTTGTCATGGGTCAGTGACTGGGATTTATTTTGTGAAATCAATCCTGTCAAGAAGTTCCATGTTTTATTTCACTGCTGCACAATCATCAAAGACTTAGGCTAGAATAACACGTGTAGTGACACCATAAAATACAGTTGTGACCTATAACATAGGTGGTGGGAAGTGCAGCAATGCATGGAGTGAGGTTGTGATGAGGACACTGGACCTTTTCTTGCCCCATACATCCATAACTGCTTCATTGCTGCCCTTGCTCCTGCACAGGTAAGTGACCGGGCAACACTTCCCTCCACTTGTCCCACATCTCAGGAAGATCTGATCAAAATGCAGAGACCTTTTTCACTCTTAGCATCATATTATATCTGAAAGGAGCATTACCCTATGATCCTGAAAGCAGGAAAGAGAAGAAGAAAATGAGATAAAAGAGGTGATCCATCCACTGATTTCCCTCTCTTCAGCTTCTACTGGAGTAAAGAAGAAGTGATGATATAAAAAACCTGCCCTGAGAGGAGACACAGTGATGATGTTGCCTCTATAGGTAATGGTATGATGAGACTCCATACTAAGGTATAACTGACTATCCCTAAATAAGATGCAATTAGGATGAACTGTTTTAAAAATAGCAAGTCTATGTCATAATGTAAAGGGGCTTTTGGGGACAACAGTTGTCTCACAGTCCAGTAGGAGAAATCCATAACCCTGAACTCAGCTTCTTAGACATCACTTTGCCATGTGGGAAAACCCACCTTGGCAACTCCACCGGGTGCATTAATGTGCCCTTCACTGAGGATGAGGAAGGCACTGAAGGTTGCTTTCCGGTTCTACACATCAGAAAAGTGAAGTTTAACAAAGAGGAAACACACAAAAAAAGGGCAAAACAATGCACCAGAGAAACAAACCTCTTCTCTTAATAATCATTTGCACAATTAAGTTTTCAGTAGGGATTACAAATTCACAGGTATTTGATGTCAGTATTGCCAACTGTGGTCATCTAGAGTGGATGTACACCAAACAGTGCAAGATTCTCCTCCAGTATTTATCTTCAATGGCTTACAAATGCCTCTAAACTTGGCTACAAAGTATTTGTCTCTGAAACATATTGGACATTCATGTCTAATCTGAACTATGAAAACATGACCAAGTCAGGATCCTGAAATGAAATACCCTGAAACTCTGTTACCAGTAGGGGGACCAAAGCAGAGACTGAAAATAAAAACATTCACTTTTAACATTTGCTGTTGACATTTTTGAGACCATAAATAGATCAGCAAAAATGGGATTTATTTGCCCTAAAAAACTGTCTGCCTGAATTTGAACCAGTGACTCCACAATCTCTTTATAATCAGCAGAGGAGAAGAGACATCTGCAGAGTGTCTCTTCTAGGAAGATCTGAACCACTTACGAGAGGTGCCTATTCCTCTTTGCCGATTAGAAAAGGAGTCTATGGTGAGTACTGCAGGCTGAGGAAGTCTAACTTTGAGATACCTGATTAGGGTAGATAAATCCCAAACCTATCTGCTTGGGCCTTTAATTTCTCTTTTGCGAAATAATACAATGGGCCATAATAATAAAAGCAATGATAGTGATGCTATTAACGTAGAGATGACAATGCTTAGCTCTCTATTCAACAGTAAAATACCACATGATCCAGCAATGCTTTAAGTGTTACAATATTCGATTTCACTTGCAACAAAGAAACTAAAAGACAGTCAAGTGCCAGTAAAGAGGGTAAATATGTGCTGCTGCTACAGCTATTTGAAGTTGTATTGACTATCACTAAGTACCATCCACCATCTGAAGGCTCTCCTCCAACAGAGGACACACATATCTCTTTAGCACATGTGTAGATATAAATGCCCCAATAAGTTGATGATTTAAATGGGACTTCTCGGGTGCTTACAACTAAGTGTCACCTTAAGTGCTCTGCTGGATTGCAACCTGAGAATGGACATTCAAATAACTACACTTCCATGAGAATATAGAATCTGTTGCAGTGGGTCTGATTGATGCTGCAGGTGGGTTTGTGTGCGACTATAATAATGCACAACTGCAGGGTAAGAAGAATTAGGGGAATTGTGCTGTGATGGTACATGAAGAACCAATTTATTCTGGGTGATTTTTGACAATTTTAGCATTGTAGATTTATTACCTTTTATTCATGCCTGTGTACTATAGATTCAGAGAAAATGTCACATCTTCAGAGGATACAGGCATAACGTAACTTGATGTAAGAAATTTACAGGAACTTACTATCTGTAAAAATAAAAATCTTTCATCAGTTATTCTGTCTCGCCAAAGTCTGCTTGTTCCCTGTAAGAAAGCTTCCGAAGCAGAAGTTTTAGCAAGCCTAAGTCTTGATGTTATCAAATGCAATTCACAAGAGTTGAGCTTTACCCTAAAGACACAATCTTCCCTAAATCTAAGATATTTCATGGATTAATTCTTTAAAGCATGAAGCTACTAGGTGAAATCACAGCATGCAGTTTCATTTAACAAGTCTGTTCTTTTAACTAAAAAATACTAATCAAACTGAAGCTTTTAAAGTCTCAGAACTGAAGACTATGAAAGTAGGCACAATGTACAGAACAGGCCACTTGTAACTGACCAGTTTGACTGGTAACTTAACTGGGAGATATACAGGTGTTAAACAACAGCACCAATTTTTTTTAAGGAAAAAAAAGGGTAAAAAGAAATGACCAGCTACTTATTTCCATATTATGGTAAAGCACCATTAACTTTCCATCTGTGAGGAAGACACATTGCACAATTAGATGTAAGAGATTGAACTAGATTAATTGGATGTTATGGGTTTAAAAATAAACAAAACACAAGCGTCTGCAATAATCTGATTGATCAAGGGTTAGATCCCCTTGTTTGAAAGCGGAAATAAGCAATTTCCCTTCTTATACTAGTCTCACTGAAATGTATTTTCTGCTCCCAAACTGAGAAATATATAAATAGGTATTAATAAAAAGCAAAGCTTTTAGCTTATCAGAAGAAGGACTATACGTAAAATGAAACTACAGTTATCACAACTGTAATTACAGGTACAACACATCATTTTGTGAGGGAAGGGGAGGATGACTGTTTTCTTTTCTGGATCTCTATTTCTACAAAACAATGGACTAAAACAGAAAGTTTTCTCTTGTGCCTAACAGTATGTGAGCTCATACTTTTGTTTTTCTCTCTGTCCAATTGCAGAGTAGCCCTCCCTCTACAAGGTGTTTACCTTCAGAAAACTTGTCTGGATTGAATAGTTCTTAGCTCCCTGTCAAATTCAGAGCTCAAAGGAACTAGGAGAACTGTAGACAAGCACAACTGCTTGAGCTGTATTTCCAGAGGAAGCCAGGCCATGGGAATACATGTGGCCTTGGGTATTCCTTCTCCCCTCAGCACCTCTTCCATCTCAGGGGGATGTCCTCTTTCTATCCACAGAAACAGTAACTGTCTCTCCCCTGTAGCTGCATGGACAAGTCATAAAAATGAGGGAAAAAATCATTAAATACACAAAATTAATTATGAACAAGATACTATTAGCCATACATAAAAAATCTGAGCCAACAATTCAGTATTTTGCTTTATATTGAGGTTGATTAATACACCATGGATTTTTTATTTTTCTTTTTAATAGAAGTAATTCAAGGTAATAATTTCTACATGTTCACGCTTATGCACCAATTAAGAATGTGATATTAAAAAAATAAATTGCTGGAAGGTCTGGGACATCTGGTATGATCCTTTGGGTTTGTATGAGTGCATAGGCTTATGTTTACATTGTACCAAATGCTGTGTTAAGTGTTTAATGTTGCGCAGTATGCGTGTGACATAGGAAAGAAAATTTCAGGTCACTCTGTGCTGAATTAATGAGTTGCATAGCAACTTCTGAAGCACAGAAAACTAAACAAGTCTTAAGAAACTTACAGTGAAAGGCACTCATTTTGTGAAAAGAAAAAAAAAGTTTCATTTAATAAATTGGGTCATTTAATAAACAAATGCATGCTTAAAAAAAAAGGGAACATTCTTAGCAAAGTGATAGTATTAATTATGGTATTCCAACTAGCATGAATATCAGGCACTACATAATCAAATAATTTAAAAAAAGTAACAACCTCCCTATTTTCAGGGGAAAAAAAAGCTTCACCTTTAGAAAACTGCAACTGGAGTGTGGATTATTTTAAAATAAGCACCACTCAAGAAGCACTGTTTAAGGCAGACAACATGTAAACCATAATCAGTGAAAACACTACATTAGGAAACTCAAGATGATTTACAAGGTTACTTGAGGCAAATGATCGACTTCCACTTTTCATGCAATCAGAAATACATTGTTCTGAAAAAAATTACCATTAAATGCATTTGTTGTGAACTACAGTTGAAGAAAATAGAGAGTGTTTCAAACTTGCAGTTTAATATTAGACCTAAAAATGTCTCTGATGAAGCCTGAGACAGACATCTTGATTCCAAAGCCAGAAAATCCAGCAAGGCAAACAATGAAAATCCATGTCACATCCAGTTTTAAACCCAAAAGATGACAGAATGACAAACACTGTCCATGATGAATTCAGCTGCACTGATGCCTTTGACACTTCAGAGGAAGAAGACTGAGGTACATGTCCAGAAAGCTCACAACCAGCAGTGCTTTGAAAGCAGTGATGGCTGGCAGGGTGCATGAGGGAATCCTTGCAAACTGCCTGACTGCTTCAGGCAATGCATTAAAGCCTTGTGTGTCATGGGGCTAATGCAGAGTGTGGTTAATTGGGAATTACAGCTGGCACTACAGAAACACCATGCTTTTGTAGTCTTTGAAGGGAGATGACTTTATCAAGACAGAAAGTATGCCTGTATTCTTCCAGTCTAAGCCATCCTCATCCTACCTTGACAGGTAGGTCTTTAATGCACCATCCCTTTTCATTGTAACACCAGACTTTCCTATGTTTTCATATTTCTTCCAGTTGAAATGGGCCCATAGATCTAAGAAGAATGACTGAATTTTATCCATGAATTTTATCTATGCTTGAGTTCATGACACACTGCAATTTATAAGATTATGTGAATTAATAAAGAAAGGAACAGGATTAAGCCTTACTGAACAAGTATTAAAACTTCCTCATCCTCCTTTCCAAAAGAAGTAGAAACTACAGCAGTGAAATTCTGCTTGTGTCTCCCATAGCTGTGCCATGGGCCCTGCTATTCCATATCAACACATGATGCTCAAGACAACGCACCCAAAACACCTGGGATTAAATCCTATGCTGGAAAATTCAACTTCCATAGGAACAGGGATTCACTCTGTCACAGCCTTTAGGTTCTTATAGACTTAATTACATGGGTTTTACTTGCATATATTAGCGTAGTTTGATATTTCTGAAGTCAGGATAATTCTCTGCCTATCTTTTTTTTAAAAAAATACCTTAGGAAAAATTTCATTTCAAAATAATGATATTTTCAAAGGATTTTACAGGCAACCTTTGAGAGTCTGCTTTGGGATTGAAAGATGGCCTCCCAAAATCCAAGAACATTACAAACCATACATTGTACAGCCACTATTTTATATTTACTGTTGTTTTCCTCTATTGCCCAAAACAGATCTGACAGCTAAGGCTTTTTTTTGTTACCTGTTTCCCACTTCTGGCATGTACAATATTTAATTTGTTTGTTGGTTTGAATAATTTACACATGTGCACAGACTAGATCTAAGAGCGAGGCATTTATGCAAGGTTGCAGGCAGGAAAGAAGAGGATGAGATGTCCTCTTTGATCCAACCACCTTTCTGTCTAGCGACTCATTGCCATGACTCTTTCACTTTTGTTTGATTTCTTAAATTGTGTGCCAAGGTTCAAAGCACTGATAATCCTTCCAAAGCAGGGAGTCAGGATCTCAGAGGCTTCGAAACTGTGTAAATACCTGTGCAGACAACATCAATATTTAGCACCCTAAAACCTCAGAACAAGCAAGTTTCAGACTAAAGCTAATGTTGTGACAGTGGAGAAACAAAGGAAGCAAATCTCTGGAGTCAATACCAGCACTCCTGAACCCAGCACCTATTCCCTGCCATAGCAGTGCAGTGTCACTCAAACAGCAGAAAGGGAACAGAAAACTATCATCTATTTATTTTTCAAGGAAGCTGAAATGCTCAGAGCAAAGACAAGGCAAGAGTAATACTTCTAGAAGGATCTTGGGATATAACTTCATCTGAGTCACCATCTGACAACGTGCCCTTGCACTGACTTGGCCCCACAGCTGCCCCTACTGTTGGCTGTGGGGCTGTATGCACATGTGTGAATAGAACACGTTTCTGCAAAAAATGGTGCAACAGTTGCTTAGACAATCATAAAATAAAAAAAAAACATTCTGTCTCCTGATCCCCCGGTGTTGAAGTGCAAGGCTGCAGACTTAAATGCACCCACCTTTATACTGGGGGCAAAGGCCCTGCTGTGGTGCTTGGTGGCATGGTGCCCAGAGCACACTGGCACTGACCCAGTGCCATCACAGGCTGCCCTGCAGCTCCAAGCCTGTGCAATCATCTGCTTCAGGCAGGGATACTTGTGCTCTCCAGCTACTTGAATGGAACAGGGAGGGTGGCTATGGCAGGATCTATGCCTCTTCTTCAGGGTCAGATACCAACTGTCCCACTGCTGCTGCCCATGATACATATCCCTTGGCCCTGATAAGCGTCCCTGCATTTTTCCCTTGGTCTAACTGAAGGATTAAGTTATGACACCTTTGCTCACAGTGGGCAGTGCCAGTGAACTCAGTGAGTGGAGAAAAGTGTGGGAAGCAGCACAGGGAGGGCACCATGAACAAATTCATAACTTGCTGCAGGTTCTGTTGAAGTAAGATTGCTGCCTTGCCCTCGTCAATACGCTAATAGGTTGGATGGACCCTCACACTGCAATAATACTCCAGAAAGTGATAAAACCTTCTTATCTTGCATTTAATTCATACCAGCATTATACTGCTCAGTGTGCCTGCTACACTGTTAGGAATTAAAGCATAGTAGGAAGGTGATCTGTCTGTGAAAAAACATTTTAAAAGCAGACAATAATGAATACCCAGCCAAAAAAAAAAAAAAAAGTATATTTATCTAAGAGAAAATTCTGTGGAATTAAAATGAGGCTGAGGTTAGAATCCTTCATCAAGCAAGGCACCCACCCAATGCACTCAGGGAAAGCGTGTGGCCCCAAGGTGAGGTGTATTCCTCTCAAGGATACAACATCAAAAATTTGACTGTGCTCTACATCTAAAAGCAGAAGACAGTGATTCACCTTCTACCATGGAAAGTAGCCTATGGTTTAGAAAGGGTGGGTATTATTTGATTAGACTAGAATGAGCTAAAAAGTAATTGCTCTTATGAGTGAGTGAACCGGAGCTGACTCTGGGCTGGTAGATACCCACACCTCAAAGGTAAACCACCACCTTTCAGCGGGCTCATTTCAAACAGCATTTAGGATCAAGGCACATGCAATGCAAAACTTGTCTGTGGAAGCAGAGTGCTGGGGATAATAAACAGCTGTTGGCCCTGCACCGTTGCTGGGGTGAGGACCAGAGTAGGCCAGGGTGATGCTGAGCAGACAGGAAAGTGTTCCTTGTCCCACCTGCTCCCTCCAGCGAGGTTCAACAAGGCTTCTCCATATGTCCCTTTCTACCCTGGCCCACTTCCAGTGTGTCTCTCCCCGCAGCTAGTCCTGGACTTTGGGGCAGCTGATGCCACTGCAATACTTCAAGGTGGCTCTTTCCCCAAAGCTTTCCTGCCTTAGACGGGACAAACTGAACCCTGCCCAATCACGTAGCCAGGTGGTATTACATGATGCAAATAAAACTTTCCAGCTGGGAGGTTAAATGCTCAACTGTCAAGTCCTCCTAGAGCTTTCCTGCAGAGGTAGCACTGGTCCCCTGGGACCAGTTTACTCCTAGTTGAAGCTTGAAATGAAAGATGAAAGCAGCTTCCCTTCACTGAGGCTTGGTCCTTCTTTTCTTCAGGAAACTTTTGCAACTGCAGATATAACATGATCTATGATTACATTACAATAAAATAGAATCTAAGTGTTCCAGTATTGCATGGGGCATTAGTTTTCCTTACAGCACAGCTTTTATCTGAAGTTCCTCCTCTTCCTGGGCTACTGAGTGCAATTATTAGCATGACAATCCCTGGGGACTTTCACGTGTTGTGCTACAGCAGTTTTTCAGCCTCTGTATGACTAGTCAAGTGCTTAAGCATGAAGGAAATCTGTACTAGTATATGGCCTCATCTTTTTCTGGCTTAGGCTATACAACTCTTTTACTGACCACGATACACCAGTTATTTAGCCAACCCATTCCTTCCCCGCTGCCTCATTATCAAAAAAATGTAAGCATTGCTTACACTCTTAGAAAACATCTAACCACACTATGACCACCTCCTCAGTCAGTCTCCTAGGAGAACTACATTTAAATGAGTTGATTTTAACACCTTTGGTAAACTGTGAAAGACCCTAGAAATTTTCTTGAAATTCACACACTTAAGAAAAAAAAAAATCACAACCCTTGTAGAGGTGGAAAGCAAAATTGAACAGAAGTTCATTGCACATTCACTGGACCCATATGAACCACATGGGTCCTGTATAATTATATGTGTTAAAAAAACAGATAAATAGTGAAGACTGCATCTGTACAAAAATACGGACTCAATGAGGTAGAATGATCTGGATATAAGGCAGAAGGGAACATTTTACAGAGTAAAATAAATGATTTGAAAAAGAAATCTGTTTTGAAATAGAGAATTTTTGGCAATACTACTGCTGTTGGATGATCCCATATATACCATGCGGTCTGTGACCAGTAACACAGCTTTAGCCAGCACCACTAGCCAAGGGTGTGAATGGCTTCTGGATTTTTATTGCTTTTGTCATAGTTTAAAGCAAATCCCTAAGACTGAGTAAGGTAAATTAAAAAACAGTGAAAATGCAGCATATTACTGAAGTGGAACACTGACACTGAATTTAAATTACATACAAATTGTCTCATCAAATAATAGGCCATTTATCATAGCAAAATTCCCTCAACTGAAAATATTAGTAATTAGGCAAAGGTTATTAGCGCACCACAGGAGAAAGGATATTGGTTTTATAAATATCAGCTCTGCTTATGCTAACAATAAAGCCAGTAGCTACATTTAGTACTGCATCTGACTTGTATTTAAATTTCAGGGCATGCTACACTGGGAGAAGTTGGCTCATTTCAGTCAGAGGTTAAGTTCAGTAATAAATCTTTCCTAATTATGGTGTGTTTAAGTTGTCCTCAAATGGTGTACCGCAGGCCTACTGAGGTTCCGTCAAGTGATACTTAATGTAATATCATGTCTTATTTTTCATTTATTATTTCTTTCAGCTTAAATGAATCATAGACAATTTGACTTGATGATCTTAGAGGTCTTTTCCAACGTTAATGATCCTATGTTTCTATAGTTAGAAGAAATTTTGGTTAGGACAACAGTGAATTTGGGTTATCTCCATTAGAAGCAGGATTTGCAGTGCTTCTCCTGAGTTGCCACAGGCTCATGCAGCAGATAGTGAGTGACTGGAGAATGTATTGCAGAAAAAATACAATGCAAATGCTGTAAGACAACAGGGAGACACCCATGAGGTAAATCACTGTATCTCCACTCTAGTCTTTAATGGGACAGGGCCAGTGGATGGTCTGGCCCCATATCACTGCAGCTGAGAAATTGCCAAAATCCAGGACACGTTCTTTCTCCAGCTTTCATCCTTAAATGTGACACTGCCAAACTAGGCCCCTCAATTCCATCTTCAAACATTTTTAACATCCATTTTGTACTAATTTGTGCAACCTTACAGGTGGAGTTGAATGCTGTAACCTGAAGTGACACCTGGGCTCTTTGCAATTTTATCTACTTCACTTCTGGTTTTCATGAAGAAACCCTTGGATGAAACAGACCTTATGGAGAATAAATCTGTCCTCAAGCCAAAAGAATAAAAAAGGTAACTGAATGGTAAGGATGGGTTAAAAATCAAATATATCTTTTTATAAAAGAGGCAAAGTGGTGTACGATCTTCAGGTGTCATTTGACAAATACTACACTCTCAAATCTCAGCATAGCTTTATTTACTTTTTTGTCTCTATTAATATACAGCAAAACAAGGGGCTTTTCTTTTCTAGCTGTTTCTCAGGCTTTCTTAGATTGACAAAGTACTACAGGTGAGGCAGCTGTTCCAAATTCACTTTCTGCTCCTTTCTAATAGAGCTCTGGATATGGTTTTGCATCCGAGTGAGTTTTACCACAGTGACAAATACTTAAACATTTTCAACCCACACAGAGCAGCAATCCAAGCTCCACAAATTGAAAATAAACAAAAAAGCTTATGATTATAAAACCCTTGATGTACCCTGAGGACACTGGCAACACCCAACTCATCAGTCTAAATTCTCTTAAGAAAGCTGCCCCTATACCCAACAACAACTTGTGTTTAGGTGCTTGGGCCATGTACACACTTAACAGAATACAAAATGAAAACCCCAATGGTTATGTACTGCTGTTCATCACAAAACATCCTATATGGAAATGTGGGAAAAAAACAACAATTTGGATGATCAGAATTTAAAGTAACTTTCTACCACTCGCTTTCTTGGTGATTGGCCAACCCCTTCAACTGGTCAGTCTTAACATCAGAAGCAAAATTCTTGCAGATTACAATACATCACCATGGCAGAGACCCCTAAACCTAAAATCTGTCAATATGTCATCAGCATGATGCAGCCCCATTCAGCAACTGCTTCCCATATCAGAAACATCACAGTCTGGGCATCCTACAGCCATGGATTT
>JAAGNO010009165.1:127043-154447 GCA_033439905.1 Ceryle rudis | reverse complement strand
CACCCCAACGGGTATGTACTGCTGTTCATCACAAAACATCCTATATGGAAATGTGGGAAAAAACCAACAAGTTGGATGATCAGAATTTAAAGTAACTTTCTACCACTCGCTTTCTTGGTGATTGGCCAACCCCTTCAACTTGTCAGTCTTAACATCAGAAGCAAAATTCTTGCAGATTACAATACAGCACCATGGCAGAGACCCCTAAACCTAAAATCTGTCAATATGTCATCAGCGTGATGCAGCCCCATTCAGCAACTGCTTTCCATATCAGAAACATCACAGTCTGGGCATCCTACAGCCATGGATTTGCTACCTTCTACCCAACACACTGGATACCCTCCCCAAAAAATAGTTGCTCTACACCAGAATGAGGATGCTTCAGATAATCAAGAGGACAGAAGTAGCCAGTTGTCAGTGAGAAATCTGTTTCCACAGAATAGCCACTCCATCTCTGACTTCTCAGCCCTTGGCCCCACAAAATTCTTAAAAATATCTTTAAAAGCTGAGTCTGGGAACTGAAATTCATAACTCAAGTGGACACTTGAAATTACAGACTCAGAGGGGAAGATGGTTTTATGGCACATAACAATTTTTTTCACTCCCAGCTAGACCCTTGGTATTTCACAGCTGGTTATTACTTTTCTTTCTTTGTCCTAGAAGAACTAATGCTTTTTTCACCTCTCCATTTTCTAATATCCTCCTCTAGTCCTCCAGTACCAAGGAATTTTTTCTTTTGAAACATCTAAATATTAACATAATGAAATTAAGCTCAAAGTAGTTTAAATACAGTTTAAAGATCATGACATCTATATCAGACCTGAGGAAGGCCTCGTGTCTGAAGCCTTGCTTATATTTTCCTAATTCCGTCAGACAGTCTAACAAATATTATTACCTTTCCTTGTAAATATTTTGCCACACCACCCTTGGTTATAAGACAGCTACACAAATACTTCAGCTTACAAAAACACCTAATCATGGGTTTCCAAAAAATACTCACTTTAATTTTAAGAAACACCAATGCTTTTTAGTGTCTGCATTTCCAAAACATAGAATCATGCAAATGAGAATGATTAAAGCTCTGATAAAGCCTAACGGTCCTATGACCGTTTAAAGTTGAGAACCTATGAAACCTCTGCGCGGGCAGCGCTCTCTTCAAAGCTGGATTTGTTTTACAGTAGTTTACTTATCTGAAGCAAAACATGCAATTCCCAGGTTAAGTTAAAGAGCACTTTGTTTCCATGCAAACACTAGAAAAGCCTTACAGGTGACAGGATTACAGGTTCTGAGACTATCCAAGTCTGTTCTTGCCTAATCGTTGCAAGCTGTGATCTGCCATGTGGCACTCCGCTATCAATTTCATCTCGGGGAGATTTCACACTCCTAAGGTGGGACCTATGTTTGGAGTGCTGTGTATAAGCATTATAGTGACAACTCAGACCCTGGATACACTTTATACATTTCAGAAAATAATCTGGTGGCTTCTTAAACCTCAGTAATTTAGCCTGCCCTGTGAAGGGCTACTACACTCCCTAATAAGCACAAAACATGCATGAGGCACTTGAGAAGCAGCAGATGTAGGAAAATACCCATGGAGGAGTCCAACACATCATCTCAGCTTTCTGGGACAGGTCCTCGTGGCCATAAGCTGGGTGACCCTCAGCCTTTCAGGGGTCCTAGTGCCTGCACAATTCTCCATCCTCCCCTGAAAACTCCAGGGTTTATTTTTGCTATTATACTGCTTGCATCACTGCCAGGGTCTCAGTGCATCCTGCATAGACACAGCTGGATGGAGCAGGTACCACCCAAGTGTCTCCCAAAAAACTTGTGCCCGCCACTGGATATTTCCAGGATTTTCCTTCTTGCCTTTAAATTGCATTTCTTTCCTCAGCCTGCCAGACCTCTGACTGAGCAGCATTTGATAGATTTCAGGACACAATGTGAGAACTTACCATTTCCCAAGTTTCAAGAGCAGAGAAGGGGAGGGAGAAGGAGTTGCCCACAGAGCCCCGAGGAGCACTGAGGACATGAGGATGCTCTTTTAATTGCTGATGCCAGGTAGTAACATTGGTATAAAACTGAGCAGTGGAGCTAGGGCAGCAAATAAATAAATACTGTAATTTTTCTTTCTGAGTTGAATCAGCTAGATGTTTGAGATTGGATGGTGGATTCTTTCTCCATCATTTTTGATGCTGCATCTGTACCACCTTTCATACCAAGTGCAAATAGATAATGGAGAATTAAAATTATTTTACAAAATAATGTTGGCACAGGCACTGCAGTCTATGAGCCCAATAATTAACTGCTGGTCATTTTGTCAAAGATAATGTTATTTTCTGTCTCAGCTTTGACAATTATTTTTCCTTGCTGTGACACAATCCTTTCTATTTATTGTCTTTGCAACCTTGTGTGAGAAGACTCCAATTACATTGGACATCCTGTACATCTAAATATGTCAGTCATGTTGTGAAAAATTATTAAATCTCCCTTAACAAACCACAGTGATTGAACAGATTTGTCTACTTCCCTGTGGCACTGCGCACACTGGGTGTGCTCAGGGGATGTCCCTGCTAGTGGCTGCCTCAGGGGATTATTCTAAGCATATATAATATTAATTAAACATTCTTCTAATATAAGCAATGCAATTAGAAAAAAATACACAATTAATTCTGACACTGGTAGGTAGCTGAGAAAACCTCATTTAGTATTCTGAAACCTCATTTAGTATTCTGAATTTAATATAATTCAAGAAAATACCACAATTTAACCACAGCAAATCCCAAGCTCTGACCCTTCAATATTTAAAGAGCAAATTCAGCCTTCTCTGTCTATGCCAGATGCTGAAAACCTCTTGAAAGCTCAACGTCCAGGTCTAGATGTGCTATGTGGGCATAGGTCTGAAATGCCACAATGTAAGTCAGAAATCTTTCCACCTCACATAGCCACTCTTGAATGTGTTTTATATGTAGGAATTGAAAGGACTGTTTGTTATATTGCCACTATTCTTCCAGTAACCCTTCCCGTTTTTTTCAGTTTTGGTAAAAAAAAGAAAATTAAAAATCCCACCAAACTCAACACTGTAGCAATCTGTAGATGCTGGCAGTGATGTCACTTATGGTCCCCTGCAGCAGCCATGAGCATCAAATTAATCTCATGGAGATTTTAGAATGCAGGAAGCATGAGACTTATCAAAGCTGCATATATTGGCAATGCTTATCAACGTAGGTACCTGTTGTCAGAGTAGTGCAGAGTCTGTCCCACCAGGCAGATCTGCTCTAAGATTTTAAACCTTTTACTTAATTATCAGTTCCAAATCACTTCTTGCAACTAAGCGTATATGGAGTAGTGAATTCAAAGTCATGGACAAGAGAGGGAGTAATTGCCCAGCTCCTCAGATTGCTGTTGATTCAGCAATTCACTTATTTTTCAGCCAAATGCAATGCTTACAAAGTAGAGGAAAAAAACTATACAATAGGTTGAAGAAAATTCTCCGAAATTTAAATATGTTTTAGTCCATCAGAAAATAGTATTTAATTTCATTTTTTCAGTCTTTTGATCACTTACAGTGAAATTCAGTATAGGATCCATTATGCTTTTTAAAAAATATTACCTGCTTAACCAAACCAAACACAATCATTTTGAGTCTATTTTACTAAGGCTTCCAGAAAATAAAGACAAATTTATTTTTGATATAAATAAATCCTATCAATGATGTCCACGGCTTGGATAAACTGCTCAAGATCCTTCTTCCCTAATCATCTTTCCTGAAATAATCTTTCAGCTGGTGGCTTGTGATATGATTCAGGGGAAGAATGTCAGTGGCAATTTTGTAAACACGTGATGACAAAGCAGAAGGTAAGACTGAAAGATTACACTGTCGCAGAGCACTGTTGTTATGCAGAAGTTAATAAAGCATGTCTGCTACTTCACTTAATATCAATAATAGTCTGAGGATATTACTAGAGATTTTGAGCCACTTACTGTTTAATAAACTTCATATAACCACTCTGATTTTCACAGCACGATCTACAGTCCAGAACAGAATTTGGAGATTATATGTTGTCCTTATGGATTTTTGAAATAGAAGTCACTGCTTTTGTGTTGACACGTGGTATTTGCTTTAAATTAGGTTAAAGTGAGAAGCAGTCAGGATGCATTAGAAATACAGCAAACAGAGATCATGCGCTTACACATTCCCCAAGGACGCACACAGCCAGGTAGCAAGCTGGAAGGACGCATGTAAAGCCTATAAGGACACAATGCCAACTATGCAGACGGAGGGATCACAGAAATATCGCACGCTGCAGTATATGTTCAACCAGAAAAGAAGTGGCAAGTGGTACCAATGAGCATGTATACACCTCAACGCTGAAAGGAATAAATTGTTGCCACTGAGCTGAAAAGGATATGTCAGAAGTTATCATGAAACTTAAGAGAAATTTTGAGTTCTGTGAATCTCTGTCAAACCAGAGACTGGGTATCACCTAGATGGGTGATAGGGAAGATATTCATAAAACCTCTTATAAATTGCGAACTGCTGATATTTAAGAATTCAGTATTATTTTTGATGGATATTGAGTTTTTCGTTCCTCTTTCGAGCAGAGGAGATGAAACTCATTTTTCATAAATAGCCACGGCATCTAAAATAATTACAATTTTTACTAGTTCTCCTTTGAATTTAAACCAGAACTTTGTGTCTCTTCAGGTCTGATCCTCGCATTTCCAAAATGCCACAGTCATTTTGCTACTTATGATTCCCAGTGACTTGTACGTGGGTCATTCTGCTAATATGCACAGTATTACATTAAGAAATTACCACAAGTCACATTTCTGCATCTCTTGAGACTGTAAAAAGTATTCTGTTCAGGGCTTGTGGTTGAGAAACTATAAACCTGCTTGATTTTCAAAACAGTTGCTGAAAACTGTAACAAATATAAAACAGATTCCATGCTAAATTCCCTAGATTTTTATTGTTCACAGGGTACCAGTCATAGTTTCCAAAGATATTATGCACATCCCTAAAGGATGACATGAATTCTTCTGGACAGTTCATGACTGTCCACTGAGTTATGAAAATATATTGAGCAACCAAGATGAAGCCCTGCAAATTATCAAGGGTAAATAGGTATAGAGGTCACTTCTGTAGTTTTGCTCTAATTGTTACTCTCAACTGCATGAAAACATCACTCTAAATTAGATTCCCACAATGTCCACTGTGAACCATTCAAACACTGCAAAAGAAATGTGTTTATATAAATAATTACACTTTGAAAAATAAATATAATTTTAAAGATGGGAATCTTAAGTAGCAAACAAGCCTCTGAAGTCAAAATTAAGGTTTCCAAGGAAACTTCAGCAGTATTCCATACTGGTGAGGGAGGGGAGTCCTTCTCAAAGAAGGATGCAGCAACACAGAAACTGAACGCAAAGACACCAGCAAGATGAGAGCTGTGTCTGTGCTTGAGCCCCCAGCACACTGGCATACATGACAAGCTCTGTGACATATAGACATGTAAAAATTAGAAGCTTCACATAAATATTATGGCACACTAAATAATTAAAGATAAGAGATTTAATTTATCATGGATTTTTTTCCCATTCCCTTCCATTCTTTCTGTTCAAAGCAATAATTCTTCTGGGTTAGAAGATTAACTGCTTTAGTAGTTTTAATTAAAGCAAAGACAGGTTTATTTTAGTATTATGTGAACTCTGATAGTGAATATCTCTATGTATTTTACCTCTGGGTCTACTTTGTTTTTTCTGTTTAAAATAGAAAAATGATTTTATTTAAAAAAACACACAGAGGTAAAATTTTTTTTTTTTTTTTTTTTTTAAGGTAACAACAAATTCTTGCTTCTTTCTCCTCACAGTTTCTTTAAAAGGGTATCATCACCAGTGAAGGATCTGTGGAACAGTCCCTGAAAACCACCAGCAAGCAGGAGCTTTGTAGGCAGCAATAACAAAATGCAACCCAAACCTCCAGGGAAAAAGAAGAGTGGAGAAATAACATAAGAGGCCTGTGGGCAGTGAGAGTGACTGGATCTAGCATCCCTAGTCTTTGGAAAGAAATACTGGTTTCTATTGCCTTTGACTTTTTCTTCTGAAGTGCCTTACAGGAGACTGATCACTATGGGAATGTAACACTGTGTTGCTTTGAAAATAGTGAAAGTACAGTTGACAAAAATAGCGAGATTCATTCTAATTTTCTGCAGCAGGTTAAAAGGATTGCTGCTCTTTTGAAGTGTTTCTTCTGTGTGCTCCAAAACACAGCTTGATGAAAACTACAGTATCAGGGACAAATCAATTATTTAGTACATAATCTTGAACAAATCTCTTAAAAATTTTTTGAGCATGGAAATAACTCATGTGTGACAAAATCAAACCAGAGTTGCTAAGATGTACAGAGAGGGAATGTATGAAAAGAGAAATAACATTTCCCAAGTAGGGATTCCAAACTCATCAGGTTTTAGAGTACTCACAGTCCAGGAAAAGGTGTTCTTTTAACAGATGTGTTTTTTTCAGCTCTCAAAAGTTTCATTATACTCTGAAATACCTTTTCTATCTTCTACAGGGAGAAAAACATCCCAGTTCAACACACGGGACTCTTGGTAGGGTCCTCACTATACTGCACACGCACTGCAACAGCTGGGCTTGGAAAGCCTACTTGTCCCAGATGCCACATGCAAACTATACCCAGAAATTCAACCAGATCCCCTGTGGGCTGTTCTTCTGAGGTTAAAACCAGGGAAAGAAACAGAGAAAACCAATCTAGGTTGAACCACAAAGCAAGGCTAGTGCAGTGTATGTTATAAGGAGGTCTGCATTTCAAGGCAGCAGAAACAGTGGGTTACAAAGCTGTCACGCTCCCTTCTACCCCTGAAATGAGACAGAGAATCTGCCCTGCTCATAGCCCAGCACAATCTGGGGAGGAAAGCACACTGTCTAGATGGTTATTTTCTTATTATTACTGTAGTCATTTGAAGCTCTCCAGAGGATGTGATGCTAGTGTAACTCCCACATATCTTGGATTGATGGGCAAGAGGTTATGAGACACTGTTGTAGCCTAATTGTGTGTGTCTAGGCATGGTTATGTCCATAGCAGGGGCAGTCTATCAGAGGGACAACTCTCTCTCCTCAGTTGCACTTCAGTTGGAAAAGTGTTTACATAGGTCAAATGGCAGTGCTGCTGAGGATGAGCAGACACCTTCGGTTGAAAATACCCATTTTAAAAAAACACTTAAATAAGCTTTAATAACTTGGAATCTCTCCCCCCCCCCCTCCCCAGCTCTACGAGATTTCTTTGTTTATTTTAAGCTAAAAAAGTTCAGTGTTTTTCTTTTTCTCAGAAGTTCTGCCTCCCCCAGACCACAAGCTGTATTATCCTCAGGGAGTAAATCCAGGCTGGGCAATGAGAAATAGCTCTTTGCAATATGTTCTGCACAGAACCCTAAGGTTTTGACACAGATGCCAGAAAACACGTTTCTACCTGTACTCAGCAGGCTGAGAGGGTTGACCCAAGCTACTGAAAGGCTGGCAGTCAGTGTGGTATGGGATTAAAGAATGGAAAGTACAACAATCTTATGGTTAAGGTCACACTGCCATGCTGGAGAGTGACCTGGCCTCCGAGACCAAATGTCTATGGGAGTGTGGTACGTCACCCATACCAAATGCTTTACAGGCAGTTGCAACTTTAGTGTACCTCCTTCTCTGAGCAGCTGACCCATGACCTTCTCATGTGACTTCTGGAAAGGTTGCTCACTCTGCAAAAGAGCCAGCAAGAAATGTCCTTCCAGGGAATAATGAGAACATCGGTTGTAAGAAGTAGTTCTCCTGCATTTGTGTTTGGAGCTGACTATAGCTGTTCACTGTATATCTGTAACAGAGCTGGAGAGCAGACAGTGAACAAGGACCGAGGCCACACTTTACACAAGAAAACTGCCATAAGATGGTGAAGAGCTCTTTTGTCTTCGAAGCTTCAAGTTGTTTTTTACTGAAGAGCTGAGGGGTTTTCGTGAATACCTGTAAGTATTTTTGTATCTATAATTCGTATGCTGATACACAGTCACACATCTGGACAAGCAGGCATGTAGTCTGCACACAAACCAAAGAAAGATTTTCATCCTTTAAAAATTGCCTCTACTCTAAACTGCTTTCATCTCTTGAAATGACATTGTCATTAATAGATGGTGGCTGGATTAAATGCTGCACTCTCAGTTTTTCTTACCAAATATGAGGCATATTTAATGTGACAAAAATGTCACATCTTTATCAATATTTTATTAGTAGTGGAACGTGTCTTCCTCCATGCCTTTTGGCAATATTAATTTACTGTACCCTTCATAGTTAAAGGAAATCACTTGCTGTTTCACATTAATGCAAAGAGGAAAACAGAAGTCTTCAAATATTCATTGTCAGTTCCACTTCATAAAGGACATCTTGTTTGTTTGATTCTCTTATTAGATTGCTCTTTTCTTTGTTTAGAGAAAAAAGCACCCAACTACAACAATAAATCTAGTTAATTGTGGAAAAGGCTTTCATGTATTTTTTGCGTGTACAAGAGCAGACAGATCTTGTACTTCTCAGTGTTTTTCTCATTTAGGTACATTAATATTTTCAAAAGCAATAAATAAAATCTTGATTTCAAAGACTTGCAGTTAAAATACTAGTCTAATTTGGAAAATTAAAAAAAAAAAATATTGAGAGGGAGCTGCAGAGCTAAAGAAGCAGATTAAAAAAATATATCTGACGTTGAAATTCCTTTTAGTGTGGCAGTAGGAATGACGCAAAAAAAATATGGTTTATGACCTTGCTTTGAGACTAGCTCATACAATTTGGTAGAGAATATCACTGTAGTAATTACATATGGATTCCCTGATGCCATAGTTATCTGTGGTGCTCAGAGGAGCAGTGTTTCAGTGTCATGGATTGCTATTGAAAATTGTCCATGCTCAAAAGCAACCTTGTTGAGAAAAGAAGGGAATCATACAATTGCTTCTTTAACCACAACTTCAGGGATGGGGTTTACAAATACAGAACGTGTTTTAGTAACTGGAAAATTATTTTTCACACAATATTGTTTCACTCTGATTATGATCAGCCACTTTGGTTGTCTTGAACTCCAAGTTCCTTAAATAAATAATACTATTTTACACAGCCAGTGAATCTTTCTCCAGTCTTTTGAGAATATCAGACAAGATATTCTGTGGAGGTTGAGTAATCTTTGGTGCCAGCAGCAGAATGGGGTGCTAAACAAGACCTGCCCATTACAGTCACACCAGAATTGACTGCTTTCCATGTACGGAAATAAAGGCTTCCTAACAAAAAGGAGACAGATAATTCTTTCAGCTTATTACAGGTTTACATGCAGCTAAAACACTATATTAGGTATATTTAATTTTCTAACACCATTTTCCTTAGAAATACCATGATTATTAATTTTTATCTGTGAGGTCAGCTTCTTTCTACCTTACAAAGGCACAGCCCGTTTACAGCTAGGTTTCCAAAGTCTCAACATGAATCTGCACTGATTTCTTCCTGAAAAAAAATTGTTGGTTTTTTTTTTTTCTGTTTTTCACCGTAAATATTTTGCTGAAGACAAACATTTATTTGTTTTTCTATTCCAGTAGCTTGCAAATGCCATGGAATTATTACAGTCTAGTTGAAAACCTCATTTTTAGACCAAGATACAATAAAGAAAGATTCATTCTAAATTAAAATCTTTATACATTTTTTTTAACTACAAAAACAAGACTTTAGAAAAAGGAATATATTTGCAGAAAGTAACTGCAACATGAGACTCAAGAAACTGTTTAAGTTTGCAAAATGAAGAACATTGCAGAAAAGATTGCCAAAGAAATATTAACTCTAACCCCCAGTGCAAATGGATGGCACAATCATTAACTACAGAGCAACACTGTCATTTTCCACTGCTCCTTTCAGATCCCAGTTTCATCTGTGTGCCAGCAACAATCCAGGAAGGGTGCTCGCTGAGCTGCGAGGGCTCAGTACCCATTCATCTCCTGCCTCACCTAGCAGTCATAATGGAGGTTGCTCACCAAATGGTAACAAACATTACAGAGATAGACTTTTACATGCTGCTCATCTAAAAAGACTATGCCTTATTATACCCAGGTTCTTCCCATTCATAGGATCACCCATAGGCCATCAACCGAATGACCAGGAGTGTTCATAAAGGTTTCCAGGCCTTCCAGGCTATTAGCTTATTCTAGCAGGCACTGATGATGGGGACTTCATGGTTTAATGAAGGATGGTTTAGTCTGAAGGATGTATTCAAAGCTACTGGAGAAGGAAAACTGAAATGTCCAAAGCGTATGGAGAAATGTCAAAAATTGCCTTCCAATTTTTCTCAGTTGGATTGATCAGAAATGAGTTATACACAATACCGTACAGAAAGACTGCTGCACAAGTGTCTGGAGTTGGAAAACCTTAATCCAGCCATTAACAGAAAATTAAGAAAGGATACACATGGATAATGCAGATTGTGAATTTATAGGACTGTTTGCACAAGAAGAAGGCAATATCTCATTAGGGACTGGGAATCTGCACAAGAAAGACAAAGAATAGCTAGAAGGGAAAATAATTAGTGTGAAAATAATTTCTTTGGGAGGTAACTAGAATCAGTTCAACAGAAAATATTAAACTGAAAATCAATGGTAGGAATAAACAAGGAAATACCCTGAGTAGATGTCAGATAATGTATTTGAGATATGAAGCTAGTCAGTTGCCTTCTCTAAGACCTCTACAAGCGCAGCCAACGCTTGTCCGATATGTAAGTACACATCTAGGAAAGTCATTAGCAAGAAGTTGAAGAAGATTTGTTAAGACTCTCAGCCAAATGGGTAATTGATAATTTAGGGGCAGTTATACACGTGTATATTTGATGCAGATCCAATGAATTTTAAACAATTTCCAAAATAGAAGAGCTTTGCATACAACTAGCACAGTTTGACAATCCTTCCTAACTTCTTTTCACGATGTAAGTTTCTGCAGAATAATTCTGCATGCCTGTGTGAGCACATGAGTTGTATGTGTCTATCCAATATTTAGCAGATTAGACGTGTGAGCACATAAATAAGCACTACAATCTGAATGTTACTAGAAGACAAGTTATAACTAAAAGCCAATAGGGAAAACTACTTTGAGAAGAAGTAGTAGAGAAAAAAAGAGAAAAATCTTCAAGCAAATAGATACTCACAGAACCACAAAAATTCTGAAATCAAGGAAATTTGTAAAAGAATACATCATAGCCAATTAGACATAACACGAAAATCTTCAGCCAGTATAGGTATTCAGGTGCAATGCATTTCTGTTGAAAGAATTAATTCGTTCCTCTTGCATTTACTTCTCTCCTACAGTAAATGAAAATTATACCCAGTAGAAATTAGACACTAGTATTTCTACATTAACATGGTGTAAACCAAAACATGTTCTCTGTAAATCAGGATTATACAGACTTAAAAGATGTACAGCAAGAGTTTCCTACCCATGCTACAGAATTATTTGTGATATAAACCTATGTGCTTTAGTAAACCAGGACAGTAAAAAGTCATAAACACAAGCCTGGGGCAGCAAAAAAGAGCTGTCAGATGGATGTAATTTTTTTTTTTCCCCCTTTGGACCATTTAAGATATCCTGGGATATCATTTCCTGTGTCCGTGACTTCATACAGACAAACACATGCCTTAGCTGATGGCTCGGTGTTGAAAATCAATGTGCACATACTAACATACAATTTAGGTTCTTTATAGCTCTTCATCAGATTCATATTTATGATCCAAATGACACGCCACACATTTTCAGCAATTCTTGTTGCAGATATTAGAAGTTAGTTGCTATTAACAGCCACAAATAGAGAGGGTAAAAGAACTGTTTCCATTTTCCTTGCTGTCACAATGGCTGAGAACAGCTGAAAGATCTTTCTGATAAGACTGTCCAGCAGAAGATCTCTTTGCACTGAACCAACGAAATGAAACATTGAGATATCTAAAAGAAATTAGTAATTATGCTTTAGAGTAAAACCATTCAGGAAGCATTAGGAAGTGCAGCCCTGCTTTCTGACTGTTTTATAGAGTGTGACTTGTAATCAAACAGCCGTGAATACAACTGGAGTGACCAGTTACTATATTTATGAATGAGAAAGAGAGAACGAGGAGAGTGAGGAAATGAGTGCTGAGGTTGTGGGAAAGATCTCCATCTCTGTCATTTTAAAAGGTACCCGAGCTAAGTGAGATTGCTGGTTGCGTGCTTCATGAAGGCTTCTTGGTGTGTGCAGATGAACCCATTCGAGTGTGAAAAAGCAGCCAGGAAATTCTGGCCTTCAAGGAATAACTCACTACTCCAATATTAAACATGTGTAAATTATTTAGCCTACCCTTTATACAGATTTTCAGTTGAGAACAAAGCAATGAAAAATCACCAGCAACTAGTAGACCACCATTAAAAATATTTATATGTAGTCCTAAAACCTGAATGTATTTAAAGAAGAAGTAAAAAATATTCTTTTCTTTATCTAACACTTTACTCCATGTGTATGTTGGAGTTACTAGCACTGGTATCAATGTGTCTCTCTAAATATTTCCATAATTAAGCAAATTTAAGAAATGTGGGTACAACTCAGGCCTAAATTAATCTCCTTAGGCCACATCCAGATACATAACCTTATTCCAGGAAGAAGCACCTATTTTTTTGACCCACATTTGCACTCAAAAAAGCAAATACGAAACAGAATTTCCAGACACTGCCTGATGATCCTTTACCTTAAAAGTAGCCCTGTTATGAACATGGTTTTTTTTATCCCAATAGATTGATGGTGTGGGCTTAGGTGGGTGGAGGCAGAGCCTGAAGGCCCACCACCACCATATCCTATCCCATCCCACTGCCCAGGGAGAAGATGGGCAAGAAGTAGGCACAGCTTGCAAGAAGCAGCAGGGCAAGGGCTGCCAACAGTGCAATAATATGGTAAGGTGAACACAGGAAGAGAAGGTCACCAAATGCCCTGGCAGAAAAAAACCATAAGCCACATGGAGGAAAATGAGCAAAAGATGTGAAGTATATTTTTTACCTTAATTAGTAGTTGTTTTTTTGCTGGCCGTGTCTATGCTAGATTCCATAGGAAGTTAAGAAATGTCTATCAGAGGAATTGTAACTATTTAGTATCATAAATTTTGTAAGTCTTTGTATACACCAAAAATATACATATTTACATGAAAAATCTGGGGCTAGAAACCAACTCTCCCCATAAGTAGCTTGACTATCTGTATAAATAAACTCACACCCTGCTCTTCCTCTTTTTTTTTCTCTTCCTTTTATGTGGGAAGCTTTAGCACATTATAGCAACCTCTTCACCTAATAATTTCATTGCCTATACAAAATCACTGCTAATAAAGTTTCCTTTTCAGTTCAGCCCCCTAGTCCCTGTGCAATGATTTCCATCGATCTCAACGATTACTGCTCAGTTTCAGGCTGCAATTACATTGTCCTGTGTCTTTCTCTCAGAAGATGTGGTTGTGATAAACTCGGACAATCTCTCTCCTTAAATCAACTCTTTTATGTTTGGATTTGCACTGCTTTGAATTCTACCACACTTAGCGAGAGAGAGAGAGAGAGAAGAACAACAACTACCACCAAAGAGGAGCTCAGAATTGCATGATCTACTTTTAATGTTGCTTCAAAGGGGTTGTTTTAAAAGGGGATGGTTGTTTCCCTCATTGTACTCTGCAGTGATATCTTGCTTTTCAATTGCAGAGAAGAGCATCCTCTTCTTCTCAAAGACCCTAATACTATCAGTTTATGCCTAATGTGTTGTTGCTAATATTATTTACAGTAACATCATAACATCCACCAGGTGTTTTACAGGACAATATGACTCAAAGACAATGTTTATTATAAATTACTCCTAAAAGCTGAAACAGTAACTTCAGAAGAAATTCATGTATTTCTCCACATTAAAGAAAAAAACCCTCTTGTCTATCATTTCTTTGTGTTGCTTTCAGACAGAGGTTCTGTGGAGAGCTTGGTTGCCCAAGACTGCAAGGCACTGTTAAATATTTATGCCCATAAAATAAGTTCATCATTTCAGACCTCCTCAAGTGGTGCAGGTGGTTTATGTACCCTAGGAAGAACCTGGGTTGCAAGATGAGGAGACTGAAAAACTTCTATGCCCAGAGGATGATGTTTCCCCCTCTGCCAGTAGAATTACCCAAGCAGAGTGTCTATATCCTTGCTTAAGCTTTCTTCTTTTATCCCTTGAGAAATCTCCTCTGTGTTATTTCACCCCCCTTATTTTCCTAACCTTCCATTTTTTATCTTCAATTCAACCTCTTAGCTTTCAGTCATACAAAGTTGCTTTGTTCTGTTAATGCCATACAGCATAGATGTGTATTTATCCAGCCTGGTAACTAACCCTCTCAACATTCTCTCTTCTTACTGCTGTGACCCACACTTCAAGGCTCACAGCTCAGGTCTCATCACTAGAAGCAGACATGCTCCTGCCTTTGCTGCTCTGTGCTTTCTGAGATGACACTGTTTCATGTTAGGTCAGTTTTGAAATCTCTGGCAGATGGCTGAGAAGATATGAGTATTGGAACCATATTTCTGCACCACTGCACTTAGTGGAAGGGATGCCAAGGCAATATGATGGACTGTCCTCTGGTATATCCTCATGCCTGCAGTAGAGCAACATCCTCCTCTGGGACTTGGGCTCCGAACACCTTCTCAGCCAGGAAGGGTTCAAACCTATAGCCCATATCTGCTGAGCAGACTATAGCAAAGTTGTGCGGTACAGTCTGCATCTGCTCTGACATATAGAGATGTACAAGATACATATTGCTCATCAAAAGAGCCTGATTTGAACCCAAGGGTGAGCATAATCCCTTGGACATGTCCAAGTCTGCCTGGCATTGATTTCTGCCTCCTTCTAAAGGTGCCTTCTAGTCCAAACTATTCCATGATTCTATGATTCTATGAAAGAAAAACACTAGGACTGTCAATTGCAGCAGACGGGCGTCTCTTTTCCTTATGTACCAGATCCTTTTATTTTTACTCAGACAATGAATTTACTTTACTGGAATGATAAAGGACTAAGGTACCATTTGACTGGAGCAATGGTGTCAGAACTGAATGCTCTGAGACGTAAAACTCATTCAAATAACATGAAATTCACCCATGGCATAGGATCAACCACAGGGTGAATGAAAGCATTATGCAATGTCTATGCGTAATTATTTCTGAGTTCTGCATTAAAGGTCTCAGAAGCAGAATGTTAACACTCTCCAAATTTCTGCCCTCCACAAAGACTTCAGATGCTCAGATCTTTTGCCTCTCTTTAAAGGATCTACATGACTAGGTGGTGTTAATCAGTATCATACAGTGCTATTATGCAGAAACCCTTAAGACTGAAGCAGAAATATACTCTTCTGGCTTCAGTATGCCTAAATCTGAATATACCTATAGATATAGAACATTAATAAATAAAAAAACCCCAAGTTAAAATACTTTTAAAAATACCTTTATATTTGCAAATAGAATAATACAAAAATGGAAACAGGAAGGACCCAGTGAGGTCCCTAGATCCATCTCCCCATGGAAAGAATTGTCCTCTACTTTCAACATCTGTTATAAAAAAAAGGTTTTCTAACATCTCACTTGAGTGATTCTGCAATTTTCACCCATTACTACTTGTTTTATCCACTCTGGGCATTGAGAGCAGACTATTACTTTTTGCAACACCTTTTTATGATAGATTTGAAGACTTACTGTACTTTGAAGACTTACCAGACTTTTATTCCTTAGGCTGAAGAGCCTTGTTCTTGTCAAACTGACAGCAGTATTTTATTATAAAGAAGGGCTTTCTTCTGCCTTACTCCTCCCCCTTTTTCTGCACAACACAACTTTTGTTATTCTGGATATTCCACAAACCTTTTTGATTTTTTTTTCCCCTCTGTCTGCCTATCTCCTTTTTTCCTTTTACCTCCTCTTTCAGTGAAAATAATAGCGACAAAGAAAATCACAAGGAATCTAAAAGTCAAAAGCCTAAAAGGAAAGGGCTGAAAACCTCTGCCAAAAATAATTCAATTTCTTTCCTTTGAAAATGTGTAATCCAAATTATTTTCAGATTTTCTGGAAAAAAACCAAACCAAACCAAAATAAAAACCAGCAGTAGTTTTCTGCCATTTTAACACACAAGTTGGACATATGCAGAAGCAACTTAAAAAAAAAAATGTTATGAATGCGCTACTATTTCTACTCAGTGCAAAAATAAAACAGGGATTACAACTGCAACTATGATGACACATTTGTAATCTTGAAAAGAAAATTGTATAGTGTAGGCAGCTTCCATTATACTTGAGGAAGTTGAGATGAATGAAAACACTGATCAAATAATCTTGGCTTTATATATGTGTAAAAATCAAAAGCAGGAGAATCTCTGTTGACTCATTGCTGCTGAGATGTTCCTATGGTGCTTAAAAATATTCTGGCCTGACTATGTGTCTCGTACCTTCGTAGGAACATACAGCAGAATGCAAGAACTAACTGTAGAATCTGGGTACTGAAATTAAATGTTCTGATAGGGCAAGCAACTGTATCACATAGTCCTGTGCACAGGCTGAACAACCCCCATCTTAACAGTTGTGGGACTTTTTAGCTACTTCTACATAGAACTTCTTCCTGAGCCTCTCTCCTACTATATTAATAACCTTCTGATTTCTGAAAGTATTAAAATTTCAGGTCTAAATCTCCTCATAGCCATATTAACCCTGATGTTTTTGTGCCAACACAGTCCTTTTAAGTTATTCTTTTTCCTCCCTTGTATCCTCCCACCACAATATTTAACAAGCTGAATCTTTTAAGTCTCATCTTACATATCAGGCTTTTCATTCTCTTGATCACTTCAGTAGCCCTTTTTCTGCATCTCTGGAGTGAAGCACACATTCATGCTGGAAGCCAGAGGAAAGGAAAGCAAGCTCAGAAAGGACCAGTGGACACTCCTCTCCAACCACAAGCCCACATGCTCAGGTGTAACTGCAATGTCCCCTTACAGTATTTGCTAACTCATCACACAAATGATGGTGAAATGAAATAGATGCATTATAATGAATAAGCCATCACTGATCACTAAATGGCTGCTCATATGTATTTATAAGCTACATCTCCTCTGAGCTTTCACTTTGCCAAACTAGATGAGACAAGGGAATTTCACCTCTCTTGCTGCAACAGACTGTTTCCTCCCATGACCACACTGAGACCACCTACTGCCTGTATCCCAGCTGGAGTTAACCTCTTTTGATTAAGATGCAAGTCTAAGGGAGGTGTTACCAAAGTCCTACAGGATGGAGTTCATATTCCCCTGCTGAAGCAGTCTCTTCTAGTATTTTCTGGGCTTGCTTCTGATATTTTCAGGGCCACAAATGCAACCAGATCTTCAGGTTGAGGTTTTTTCAGCTGATGATATCCTAGCTTGTAGTGAAAGTTCCTCTTATTAGTTTCTGAGTGCAGGAACTTGTATTTTTGTACAATTGAATTTCATCCCACTTCTATTACTAGAGACTTCAAGGTCATCTGACTCTCTTTGTATGATAACCAAATCTCCTCTTTATTGATGCAGCTTTCACACTTGAGATTGTCAGCAAATTTCATTAGCACACTCCTACCAAGGTCAGAAATTAAAATACTAAATAAGATTAGCCCCCAAATCAGTTTTGGAGGGACTCTATTAATATCTCCACTGTAGCCTAACACTTCTCTTTTCAGCAACACCTGATCTTGTCTTTCCTCTGGCCAGTTCCTCACCAAAAATGCAATTCCTATACTAATCCCACTTTCTCCAGATAAAGCACCACTTTCCTCAGTGATACTGTATTAGTGATTTAATATGGTTCAGGGAGCTGCTATCTCCTGTGCCCACAGACCCTGTTGTCTTAGCAAAGAGACAACTGATCCTTTTGAAAGGAAATGCCAGGAACCAGAACTTGACTTTCCTTGACACCCAGTTGCACTCCTGTCCCAGGAAACACATGAAAAATATCACTCTGTCTTAGTGTGGAAGCAAGAGGAATAACTTTTCCCAGATGCTAAAGCAAGCAATCAGCACAGTGCCCTTAGCAGATGGCTACACTTCATCCTGCTCCCATCACAAAGATGTGTGCAGGAAGGGAGGTCAGAGCTGCTGTTTGCTTGGGAGACACGGCCTTGAACAGGAGAGGAGAATATAACTCCTACCCCTCACCTGATGTGCCCAAATGACTGCCTCAGGGATTTTCTCTGCCTACCCTTGTAAGAGACCCTGATCCTTCAATTCCTCTCTTTTTCTTCTTTCCAGTAAGACAGAGCACTCTGCCACCACACACATGCTCACTCATCCTGTTTCTTTCATCTTTAATTCATGACTATTTTTTTTCTGACAAAGAAGATTTATTCAAACAAGAATCATTTGAGTACTGTCTGATAGCCCTCTTTACTCAATGAGCCAGACTAGAGGATCACAACAGTCCCTACATGCTAGCATTAGCTTAACCTACACGACACCTCCTCAGAAAGCCTGGAGTGCTTTCACCACTTATATTAGACACTGAAGACCATATGGAAACTCATTTAAAAGGAATGAAGTGCACTGACCTTCTGTCTTATTGCAATGCTTCCAAAGATCATCAAAAGGCAGTACAAAGCATCATGACAGATATATGGAGCACGGTGTATTCCTTTATTGTTACCAACTGAAAGCAATTTTTATCAATTACACACACATCAAGCACAGATTAAACATTTGCTACATGTTATTGCTGTGCTTATTGTTATTGTCAGTATTTTACTGCATTGGAGCTGACAATATTTTGAGCAGAATTGAGGGTTAACAACTGCAGTTAGTACACATAAACAACTAAATGAATTAAGCCAGCATTCTATAGACATGCTCATTAATATAATTTATTTAAATTTTACTTATTTCCATGTGAAAGATGTAGGCAGACTTCAACCCTGACGACCCTGTACAGCAACTGCAACTTGTGCCAGAACAGGCTGAAGGCGTGAACAGTCTGCACTGTGATAGCTAATAACCAGAATACGGGCTGAGAAATACAGACAATGATAACAACAAGAATCAACTTTAATCAACATTTTTGATGGCCACAGAAAGAGATCATGCAGTCCCCAAGACATTTTGTTTTTCAAACAATAGCTTTTAAGTTGTCAACTTAGTTTCACAAAACATTCGATAGTTCATTTACTTGAAAAGAAAGTGGAAAACACCCTCAAATACATGTAACATTTTACTGACGTGAGAGAAGGTGAAAGAGAGAATGGAAACAGGTTTGTGGGTGACTTGGATCATGCACTGGAAATGTTAAGAGTATTTTAGGCTCTCCGCTTGAAGCAGCTATTAAATTATTTCCTCAAGGCTGAGTTAATTTACTGGCGAGGGAGTCCAAAACAATGTCAAACTGCATTTTTAAACAACTCTGAGTATTTATGCATCACCAAATAGTATACAAGTTTGATTTATCTTTTGCTGGTACAGTCAGGATTTATCATCAGGCCTAGAATTCATCCTTTACCTCCTCAGTTTAAAATATTTAATGTTTCCTGGATTCAACATGGAGAGTTGGGAGACAAAAATAAATGGAGCACACTACTTGCTGCTCTACTTTTGATATCTCACTGATTTTTTTGAACACTACTGCTTAAAGTGTGTGAAGGATTTCTCAAGGATAGAAATATGCAAACTATGATTGGGCTCTTCTTTTGTTGCCAGTAAATTGGTTTCCAGCAATCTCAGAGGTAAAGAAAATGCAAGAGAAGCATACACACCAACAGGCTGTATGGGAAAACCAAAACACATTATGCAAAGTAAATGGCGCATGCCTCTCCTGATTAAAAGGGTGCAGGAAAACATCTGGACTCAGTGAAGCTAATCTTCCAAAACTGGAGACAATGAAGTGACTACTGAGGGAAAAAAACAAAGAAAAGAAAGATGTGTGTGCCCAGATTTCCCTAAAAATTAACAAAAGCTACAATGACAGTAAGTGCAGTGACAGCAGCAGTGCCTGCCAGCTCCTCAATGCAGACCTGCACCAGCAGACCAGCACCTGAGAACAAAAGCTGTTAACACTAAACATGAAAAGAGCTCGTTTCAACAATACTCCTTTTAAGCCCCCACATTTTACCTCCAGGCTCTTGAGGATGGATATATGTCATACTGCAGCTGGGAGATGTGACTGATCTGCATGTCCAAGAGAAATTTAATCTAATAGTGGTGCTGAGGTCATGATTATTCAGCTAGCTCGAACATAACAATCTGTGTGACAACCACACAGTTGGAATCACAAGCAAGTTGTATGATCTTCTTTAGGAAAATCCCAGTGTCCATGACCATCAATCAGAAGTGAAGCTGGAAATAGACATGACCTGATATCAAAGATTTACTCTACAAGGTAGAGAATGGTGGGATTCAGCACTAGGTGAAACATCTACACATAGGTATAAGCCAATGCAGGAGTCTCTGTATGAGCCGAGTATGCTCCCAGTGTATCATCCACAACACAGGTGGAGGCATCTAGTGGGCTATCCATCTCAGTCTTCGAGATGCTTACATCTAGCCATCTGAGCAGCTTTCTGAACTATCCCTAACTTGCTGTCCAGACCATATATTTTAACTAGTTAGAAAACACCCCTAATTACATCGCATCCTGATACAGAAAGGATTCACTTTTGTTCTTATCCTCTGAATAGTTTGAGGAAGATGAGGCTGAGGGGAGACCTCATCACTCTCTACAACTACCTGAAAGGACATTGTAGAGAGGTTGGTGCTGGTCCCTTCTCTCGGGTAATTAGTGACGGAACCATAGGGAATGGCTGCAAGCTGAAACAAGGTAGGTTTAGACTGGACACTAGGAAAAAATTCTTCACAGAAAGAGTGGTGGGATATTGGAATAGGCTGCTCAGGGAGGTGGTTGAGTCGCCATCCCTGGATGTGTTTAAGAATCGCTTAGATGTAGTGTTGGGGGATATGGTCTAGGGGTGAACGTCTAGAGTAGGGTGAATGGTTGGACACGATGATCCCATGGGTCTTTTCCAACCTAGATGATTCTGTGATTCTGTAATATCATCTTGAACCAGGATTTGGGAGAGCAGTATCTGGAGCTGCAGCTTTCCCAAGGATGGTCAGACTTCATGCTGCTCTGAACTGTTCCATAAAAAGACATAGAACATGCCTACATCTGAACTGAAGCACTCTTTTTGTGACTGTATTAGAGGCATAGCAATATACCCTGGTGAATGAGATCCTATACTTCAAAGAAGCAAGAAGAGAGAGAGCTCCAGGAATATCCTAGATATAGGAGGTGGCAGTGTTTTCCTAAAGATCCTCTCACTTCACCATGGGATGCTATGGCCTAGGGACCATTCCTAGGCAGTGTCTTCATAGAATGAAATAAAAGAGTACCAGGGACCAAGCTGAAGCACTGAGTTCCTGATTGTCCTTAATGATTAGCTCAATTACTAACTGTGTGTTTTGGCTATTCCAATGAGTTCTCTCCAACACTGACCTGCTATGGAAGGAATTAGTCCCCAGCAGTATGTTGCCAATTCCCACTACTTGACTTCTCAGACAGGGATGGGTCCTTGCCTCTACTTTGTTATAATTGTGTCAAAATTCCAGACTCCTGCAGCTCCCTAAATCTACAGCCAGAGATGCTGATTGCTCAGTGACCAAACACCAGGGCCTCAGCCACAAGACTTGTACTTGGAACAGCTCGTGAACCACATGCATTTAAGAGATGGCTGTAAGCCATGGTCTACATGGTGCTGTTAAGTCTGTGAAAGGGTTGTTTTTAACATCAAGTAATCATTGCTTACGCGTGTTCAAATGATGCATCATCCCTTTGTTCACTATAATATATTATCAGCAGTTTCTTTCTCCACTGTCAAAAACTCATGGAGTGTCACTCTGAACTGTAAATTCTCCCTTGAAAAGGTAAAGAAATGCATTACATATACTGTGATATATCATCCAGCCTGCTTGTCTTCCTCATTTACAGAGCAGTTTTTAAAAATTGGTAAGACAAAGTAAGAACGATGTATCTGTCAGTGACATTCTGAGTTAAATCTTCAAGGACATTGAGAATGATTAAGGCTGAATAAACATTTAAAGCTTTCAGGGTTATAATTTTTCTATCTCACTATACCTTCCGAGCACACAGCCATGAAGTCTCAGCTAGGAGGGAGATTGAAATTTTCCTAATTCTGATTTGATTAGGAATATCTACTACTTAGGTTATTCATTTCCAGAGAGAACAACAGGTGCAGAGGCAAAATACACAGTAGGGGCAAAGTGACAATGCAGACATCTAAAGTAATTAATAGAAAAGCTCTGCAAGAATAGTGCATAGTTGCCTAATGTCACCTCTGGTAGTCTCTCTGAAAGGGAAGAACAAAACAACCTCTGCGTATTTCCACTGGAGTTTGCAGTTGTGTCAATAAAAATAGCCTGTAACAACAGCATCAGCTGTGCCAGGCAGGTGTAAAATGGTCATCACAGACACTTGAACTTCATTTTCTGCTAGCAAGACATCAGCAGCCAATGGCATTGGTGCAGTTTTATTTCTTTGATCTGACTTTAAACTACATAGCTCCAATGCTTGGGTTTTTGCTTTACACTGGAAGCTGGAGCTCAAGATGGGGAAACTCAGTATTTAGGATAGTGTTCATCTCCATCACAGCAGAAAGATCAGTCAGATGTGAGAGATTTTTATCCACAAAGGAGCACAGCAATTACTCACAGTCAGAAGCTGGTGTAAGCAGTGAGAACAGCCTCCCTGGACAATACTGTGAGAATAAGTGAAGTATCCTTCCTCTTGTTTCTGTGCAGTCACAGTTCAAGACCTTCTCATCAAAACACTCACGTTTTCTCATTGAAAGCATTCTCAATAAAACAAGGATACACCATTAATTTCACTTTATAGATGAGAAACTGGAACACATAAACTTACGGGAAAAAATGGAAGTGTTCAACTGAAAGCATAATACTTATCCTACCAGCACATTGTCACCATACTGCATCTTCTATTAAGACAGAGTCATACAGAGCTATGAAACTACTTTGGTTTTTTATTTCTTGCCTTTGAGACTCAAGAGTAAAAATAATAATAATAATAGGTGTTAATTAACTTCACTCAATGACTCTTCTACATGTTTCAAGTTGGACTCACTTGCAGGATTGCTATGCCAATCTGAAACTTATGAAGAGCACTCATCCATACGCCTGTAGCCTCATTTAACTAAATAAGACTTCTTATTGTCACCGTTTTATCTTTGGAATTTATGCCTGTGTATATAACAGAATACAAGAAATGATGTTTCTAAATTTAATGTTACTGGGGGAAGAAGAGATAAAAATATCTATTTGCAGATGTTCTCAAATAGCAGACACAAGAATGATTCCTGCCTTCAGTGAGCTTCCATTAGCTACTCAATCTAGAAACTAATAGGAGGTGGAAACATTTTTCAAGCCCCAGCAATATTTCATAAGGATCCTTCTCGCAGTGCTTCAACACTAAAAAAAACTTTTGCATTGTCTGTCAGGAAATCAGAAATCATTGTCCAGAGCTCTAACAAAGGAGCAAATTGTGAGAGGCTACAGTCAATCACAGAGTCCTCCTTAGAAGAGGAGGCAGAAAGCTTCAGTGAGGACATTAAGGCCAAGTTCTGAGCCACAGACTTTCACTACCTCCTTCATAGACAGCTACATGGCTGTACATATGTCACTCTTGGCTATTTTATCTTCTCTGACTGCCACCTTTATTTTACCTTCTATAATGTTGCTTACATACCTTAGAGAAGTTACATATCTTTCTGTTGTCATGACGTAAAATTTAGTCCTTTTTTCTCATACTTGCGGACAATGATTATAGCCCTCATGTCCTTTGATTCTGTTTTCACATCATCCAACCACAAACACTTATTTTAATCCTCTGATATACTGCAAATTCTCCTTCCCAGTCCTATTTTTTTCCTAAGTGTTCCTCTGGATTTACAGCCAGTGAGGGCTTCTGTGAAGAAAGGGCTGGAGAAAGACTGTGCAAGGGCTGCCCTCCTCCTCCTGGGAGCTGTCTTCAGACTGAAGCTCTCACCCTTGGTCCCCACATGAGCTACATCACAGTGGCATCAGAAGCATGCCCATCCCTGGTCATAGACCTGTCTGGTTCAGACCAGGACCCTGACCAACAGGCAACTTAGGGCTTGACTCAGATATGCCTCATCACTATGGGCTTACCTGGTGATCACCAAGCTGGGCCTGGCTCTACTTATGGTGTCCAAACCTGATCCTGACCCTGACTCACTGATGTGCTTTCCTGCTGTGAGCTCAGACCTGCCCTATGACCATGGATGTGTCTTTGGACTTTCCTAGTTACATACACTGCACAGTAACAAGGGATGGTTGGAAAGATGGATGAGCATTATATGTCACAATTTTATGAAGTTCTACTTGATATTTTGACCTATATGTAGACTGAATACACTTTAAAAGTGAACTATCCGAATAGTTTCTTCACAACTATGAGCTGCTCAGCTTTTTCAGCTCTGAAATTAAGCTAATATTCATATCACTCCTGTGGTTTTCTACAATCGCTACAGGAAGCCAAATAGAACTTGGGTTTGTTTTTTTTTTTTAAATTATTCCCTTCAGAAAAAAAATATAAATGAAAATAATTGCAGTGTACATGGCAGTCTTTCAAGAACGATACATTAGTTATTAATCAACTGAAATACAACATGCAGAGTTCTTTAATGGGTGCAAACTGTATCTAGGATGAGGTGGGAGAAAACGGTCCAGCTTGGATTTCATTTTGTTTTTCTGTATCTTTTTTTACCAACCTTAAGCTACTGAACATCTTATAAAGAATAATCTTAGATTACTTGGCAGATCTGAGAACTCTTCAGCTTCTGGTCTTTAAAAATAATGGTCCAGGCATTAGAGCTTCTGGGACCTCTAGTTGCTCCATCTCTGTGAAAGCAGATGTATCCAGGTCTAAATAATTCTGCTAGACCATTATGTGTACAAGCTACAGCATCTTTTTCCTTCTCTTAATAGAGAAGTTACTCCATTCGGTTTCAACAGCAGGTGTAATACAGCCTACCTAGATAAACCGGGACGTACAAATTATTCATGTTAAAGTTACAAAGTTTCTGATGGTTTCCCTCTACGACAACTACAAGGAGAATAAACAGGGTTTAGTTTTCTTTCAACATCTAATGTCAGGAAGGAAATAATTGTTTTTGCTATACCTTGCTTTATTGAGAATTTATCTACAACCACTTTTGAAGAGGGTCTGATTATAGTTTCATATTAACGTTTACAGATGAACATACAGAGTAGCAGGTGATTCTCATAATAATAATGTTGATTTATACCTGTGAGCATGTGAGATAATAAAACAATCAGATAGACTTCTACAATAACAAGAAAAATTAAACGTATTATTGTAAAACAGCTCCTGCAAGTGAATGCACAAAGGCTTGCTTGCCTCACAAGACCTTAAGGAAATTGAAGTAATCTTTACCTTCAGATTATTAAAGCTAGAACATGAGGCTGTTGACATTTAAAATAAGATTTCTAAGATTTACAGCTCCCAAGTGTGGAGACCTCAGGGATACCTCTTTGTTTTTTTCTTTTGTACTTATATATCTAACACATGTACCTCCACTTGTCTGGTTAGTGTGATGGGCTGAGAGCTGCAACTGCAGGGAGATGCCCTGCTCTGTCTCCACCTTCCATGGTGCTTCTGGAATGTGCTTGGTCCCATCCTCTGGCTGCAGAAGGCACTTACACCTGTCTGGCTTTAAAAGACAGGGTCCCCTGTTGGGAGGTGCAACAGGTAAAGAGTCTGTGGTGTGTCAGCTGATGGGGAAAACCTATGTTAAGATGGGTTTGTCTGGTAAGGTCAACAGGCCTTTTATTATTTGAACTCTTATGAATAAACAAGTATGACTCAGTTTTAAAAAAGCTGTTCTGAGTGTAGCTCCCAAGTGAAAGTCTACAGGTCACAGAATTACAATGACTAAAAAGTCAATAAAATAGAGCAAGGCTGAGGACTGACAAGAGTGAATGTGTTGGGAAGAAGGACAATCCAAGAATAAAACCAAATAAATCCCCAGGTGCCCCAGAAGGGACAAGGCTTAGGTAATAATGGGGCATGTGCCAAAGACAGCAATGAAGGATCAGGAGGGCAGAAGCCAAAAAGATCTGAAGAATATATCAGCTTTCAGACCCTATTACACAAGCAGACCCAGACACTGTTGTTCCCCATCATATGTTGTAGAACAAACTCATGGGACAACATTATGCTTCTATCATTTCTATTTGCCAGTATACTGGAGGAGTTATTAGGAAGCTCTTTTATCGTAACAGTTGCTTGGAAGATGAGAGATGCTCTGCTGAGTGCTGCTGAGTGAAAAGCAACACTTGAGTTCTTAGATTAACAGCTGAGCAATTCAAAATGAAGATGTACCTCAGTGTTAGGATCAGAAATCCTGACGTACAGCAGTATTTTCAAAGCCCAGCTTTCTCAGGTACTATGAAATTCTATCACAGATGTCCATGCATGTCTCTCATTTTTCAACAGACTGATCTTATTGTCATTACAAGCATGGTCTGGTAAGCGTTTAAATTTGTTTGTTCTGTTATTGTGATTTCTAAGATGCATTCTTTTCCTGATCTGGGAACATGTAGAAATGTTGTAGATTTAATTTAAACAAATCCTGACAGCACTAATAAGCCATTCTAGAGGATGCCATAATTTATTATCATCAGTTAGTCAATTAGAACTTGCTCCAGTCAGAAAGGAAAAATTACTTTTCATCTATTAAGACATTGGGGCAATGTTACAATGCTGCTGCAATTTACCCCACAAAACACTGCACAGAGAAGGCTGGGAAACCAGTACCAAGCCAAACTAATTTAATAGGTTTTTTAAAACAAAACAAAACAAAACAAGAAATGTGAGGTCATCCACATTCAATTATTGCAAACAAGCACTGATCAATAAACAAACTCTCCCTTTATTTGCTCTTACAGCAAGCTATTACAGATAAATCTGCCAGGTACTCTTTCCTCTGCAGATGCAAACTACTTAGTCAACAAGCAAAGCAGGTAGCAGTCTTTCAGATTGTGATTCTTTTTCCATGACTGCTAAGACATTATTTGCCATTATATTTAAATGGTAGCTATTTGAGCCACTGTGAGTATGAACTGCACTTAAGTGGTGTTATTTCCAAGCCAGCATGGAATCACATGTGGTTAAATCTCAAAAATAGTCCAGTAAACAAATTTCAAGAGGTAATCTCCTCAGAGATGAAAACATTGTATTACAGTGCTCGCTTGCACATATAAC
>JAAGNO010009165.1:58900-116999 GCA_033439905.1 Ceryle rudis | reverse complement strand
AAGATATGCATTTAAAGAAACTATTGCTTGAGTTCAAAACTTCCAGGCAATCTCCAGTCTGTTTCTTTGCCACAGTATCTGGTAGCACTGAAAGTTTCAGCACATGGATTTCCCAGTAGCTATGATATATTTAAATGATATTTTAAGGGCAGAGCTCACCACTGCAGTGTGCAATGAAGGGCTGTACAACCACAGCAGAGCTTCCAGCTGAAGAACACCAGCTGGGGTCACATGCAATGTTCATCAGGACTTGCAAAGTCCTGAGTATGTTTACAGGGTTCAAAAATTATTTGGATTAATAAACCCCAAATCAACACCCACACATGGCAGTGAAGAGCACAACTGGGTCAACAGACATCCAGTGTGTGGATTCTTAAGTTATTATAAATGCATGTTTAAGAGATTAAGTAGCAGTATCTTCAGGATTCAGAAGGATTTTAAGTGCTGAGATATTTATCAGGTAAAAAATTAAAATATATGTATCTCAATTGTTTTCAGTGATGGATTAAGCACATGCAAAATCTTTTCCTAATTTAGCTTTAGCTACTGTTCAAAATTTGGTAGTCTAACAAATATATTTAGGACAAGGAAAAAAGAAATCCTTGTGTGGAAATAGGACAAATGGCTTTATTCACAATCCCTTGAAGATATGCCTCCTGTGTTTTTTAATCAGCAGTGTGCTGGTATGAGAGCTGCATGTTCATAAAGCTGTATTAGTATGCCCTTTCTTGAACGGGCATTCCTCTGGCAGTGGATAGGTTAAGCAATTGCTGGTATTAAATTAGTACACTGATTTCCACTTGTAAGAAAGTTCCTGCATCTTAAATTACAGATGAACTATTCCAATAAAGCCAAGAAGAAAATGAATAAATGTACTCTTACCAAAAAAAAAACCAAACCAAACCAACCAAACAAACAAAAAACAAACAAAAAAACCCCTAACCAACCAAATACAAAAAAAAAAAAACCCAAAAAACCACCACTAAAAAAGGACAAGAAAATAAACATGTCTGACCAATTCCAAAGATAAAGACATATAGATCAGATGAATAATGACTAGAATATTTTTAAACCAGGCAGGTAAGTATGTGTCTACTCAATGTAGCTGAACTGAGCAGACTGTGTCTCAGCAAACAGCATATAGCTAAGAAGAAAGCTGATCATTTTAATGTACTCGCTAACTGCACAATAATTAAGGAGAAATATATTTGCTGCAATTGCAGCTCATGCTGAGCAACTTCTACAACTTCATTTTAGAGCTACTTGTATTTTTACTTTATCAGGTCGGAAAAGTGAGCTTAGCTGAGCAAGCAGAATATACCTGCTTTTCTTTTTAAAGTGCTTTGCTTTCCTCCACCAATCCATCCCTAAACAAATTTACTCTGAATACAGCTTAAACAGACCCCTGTCGTTGTGGGGTTCGGTGAGTGACTTCCATTATGAGAAGTTTTACAAAGTGGGGTTTAAAAGTATAAGCTCTCTATAAGCAGTCAGGTGTGGGAACCACAGTCAGACAAAGCAGAAGTCGTGCAAAGATGAGGAATATAAAATTATCAGAGGTTTTTGAAAGCATAGCCTAGGAAAAAGCTGAAGCACTTTTATTTCTACAGAAGGGAAATGAGATGAGACATGACAACAATCTTCAAATATGTATTATGCAGAAACAATTCTCTGCATGTGTATTGGGCAAAACCAATTCTCTGCATCCTTTGCAGATACAACAAGGGAAATGGGTATAAACTCCTGCAAGAGAAAAATAGGTTAGACATCATTAATTATTTTCCAAACAAAAAAAGGAATAAGCTTCCTAGGCAAGCTCCATCTTTTAAACATGTTATATAGAACAGTAGAAAAAAAATCTCCAAATCATGCATGTGTAGCTGATCATGCTTCAGGACAAGGGCATCTCACAATGCTGCCCTTTTTGTAATGATCCTACATCTCTGAGGTCTCTGAGAAAGCTTTGTGAAATGTCTTACATATATACATTATAGTTTCTTAATTGAAAAAGTATCTGTTATCAAATACAGACTTTTCTGGATGCATTTTGGCTATATAGGCTTTTACTTGTGCACCAGAATATAGTACACACTAGGACCGCATTTCTATTTTTCATATGTGGTCAATATGAAAGAGCCTTTAATGTCTAACTTTACTTTTTTCTATTTTTTGATTAGCTTGTTCTAATTTCCCTGCAGTTCACATGACACAGTTCTCTCTTTTCCCAACTCAGTGTTAATAGGGAGGCAGCTCAGCTGCTGGTTCTGTTAAAAAGTCGCCCACGGGATTAACTGAGCTCCAAGAAAATGCTTCATAAATTTGAATACTTTGATACGATAAATGCCAAAGCCAACTTTACAGAGATGAAGGACTATATATATTTCACTTCCATACAAGTTTTCTCTCAGCTCAGGAAGTCTGGAGGGGACATGTTTGCATCACATTAAGGCATGAATTTTCCCAAGACTTTCTCCAATGAAGCAGAGTTTTGTTCACTGGAGATGAGAAGTGGCTAAATGTGACATTTCTGTCAAAACACTTCAAACACAGTACTGAAGCATTTATTGTGCTCCCTCTGACATTGTTTATAGTAGCCATCTCTTCCAGCACATTGTTCCCTCATCTGGTGGTCATTTTCCCTATTGTGCTTCCAAGAAGCTCATCTCTGGATCTCTCAGACTGACCATCCCAGAAGAGAGCAGGTCCGGAGGGGTGGAGGCACCTGGGCTTCAAATATTCCACATAAAACTTCTAATATACTCATGTGAGAAATGCGGTTCATTCACATTTTCCTCACTTCTCCTTTCCACAAGGCAGTGCTGACAATACTTGCCTACCTCCCAAGAGTTTTCTGAAAGAAAACCAATGCACAATATTCACCAACACTTTTCAATAGAAACTTCTTTAGAAGTAGCAATATATTAATTTACACTTAGACCCAGTAAATTGACTGAGCAGGTTTGTCCGCTGCAAATAAAGCCGTATCGTGTGACAGAGCAAGGATGAAATCTGTCACCACACTGCATTACTCCAGCCAGTGCAGGGCAATTTCTACAGATTCAGTAGATCTGGCACTAACAGCATAATGCAGAGAAACTCTCAATATTTCAGGTAGCTGGAGTTCTTTATCCTGCTGTAAATAAGTTACACTTCAAGTTGCTACTGATCTACTGGGGTTTTTCTTGTTTGTTTTGGTTTGGTTTTTTGTTGTGGTTTTTCTTAACAAAAGTGAGATATTTGCAAATGTAGGTTGTTTATTATCTGCTATTGCGAGATTTCCCACTTAATCACAGTGGAAACACCTTGTTCCCGAGTCCTCTGAATGACAGGGATTCCCAGTTGGTGCTGCAGCATGGTCTGCTGGAGATCTCTCCTTCTAAGGTATATAGCAGTGAGTAGTCCCCAAGAAGACAATTAGAGAAATTATTCATGTTAATATGAGCACAAGTGATCCTTAAGCCCTTAATTACTCCCTGTACTTTTGCTGTTTAATTCCTATGCACCACTCTCACATCTTCGAGAGCCTGCCTGGAAATGCTGTGCTGTAAACCACCACGGCTCATGAATAGTCATTCAAGGCTCCTGATGCAGGGTGCGTGTCAGGGCCAGCCCCAGCTAAGCCATCCCTTTCCATCTCTCAGTGCCTGTAGATTGCTCGGAAACTTTTCATGGCTATTTTACACATTTTGTTTGAACCACTATCAGAAAAAATTGCTTAATTTCCAGCATAATACTGCCAAAATAGAAAGGAAGTGTAAAACCTAAAGCCCCCCAGTCCTTACCAGGTAAACAGTAATTTATATATGGTGACTTGTTACTGTATCTTTGCTAAAATGTTGCCATACTTGAATCATTTGAAATCTGCTAAGCAGAATTTAGATTGCTGATAAACAAAAATCCAGTGTCAACTGTGGCATATTTATCCCCAGGTCTGCAAGGCAATGCTAAAGAGAAGCTATATTTAAATAAATTTATTCTAAGCATAACTAAAATGCTGTAAATAATATGCCACTTGATATGCAGGAGTATACACTACATAACACAGGACATAAAACACACTATGTGCTGTATCAGTCTAGCTTTCAGGGGTTATTTTCCTGCACTAGACTTCTACATCTCAGCTCTCTCCCTAGAGGCACATTTGTATTAATATTATGAGGCCCAATACAAAGCTAAGGACAGGGATCAAGAAAGTTAAGAGTGTTCAGTTCACAGCTACGCCTCTGCTTGCATCAGGACCCCAACTTCAGAGCATTGCAGCCATGCAAGATGAAACAGCAGAAGAAACCAGCAGTTGGCGAGCACAGCTCCTCGCCCCCGGCAGTCACAGGGAGGAAGCATATCAGTGGCATCAGAAGCTTGTTAACCATGGGCAGAATTCATGCCCACTCAGAGACTGCAGGGCTAAACTGGTTGAGCATGTTATCCACTGCAATTGGATCATTCAGCCCTAGCTGCCAATGTGAGATGCCAGCACATCTAGCCTGGTCCCAAGGTTAACCAGGGCATTATCTCGAGCAGTGGGAGGACCTTGTGATAGAGACAGAAACTGCAAAAAGTTCAGAAGGTCAAGTCTGGAGGGAGCCCTGACATCTTTACAATCCACTCAGTAGAAAATGCTTAAAAACTCCAGCAGAATTTCTCTCCCAAAAAAACCCTTCCCTCCAAAATACCTTTACAGTGAGATAAACTTTCAAGCAAGCAAGCGGTAGCTTCCAGGAACCATTACAAAGCTAATTACATACACATTTCATTAGTTAATTACAAACTAAATGAGCAGGGTGAAGCTTTGTGCCTGCTCTAGTGGAGGCAAATGTTATCACAATTCTTATTGCACTAAATAAGAATTCTGCCAGTCTTCCAAATCACATGCATCACCCCGAGTGTGCGTGGCACCGTGCAAGCGATGGACAGCACCAATAAGACAGGGAGTCCATTGTCTAAAGGCAAGAGACAAATAAGCAAAACAGCAATAGTGCACAGGTATTTTGCAATGAAACACTAATTGAAAGACCACATTTGAAAAACTGTTTAAATAGGGAACAGAGCCTATTTTAGCAGCATGATTGCTCCAAATATATGGCCATACAGGAAGGAGTCATAAATGGACCATTGCAGAGATCAGAGGATCACTGTTGATAATCACAGAGAAAAAAGGTATGAAGGAGAGGCTCTGTGCAGACAGGAATCAGGATATGAAAAGCATTAAGAATTGAAGCTAGTGCCTAATCATTCTTCTGATAAGGAAATATTTCTCACATGGAAAACAGCACTTCCATCAGTAGGGATAAATCTCTATTGCCCAAATCAGAAGCATGTAAAAACAAATGAGAGACATTTACCCTCTATTACAATATGGCTTCTTCCACGTCACACTGCTAGTGAAAATTGTCCTCCCATTTGCCAAAGACCTGTGATGTTTTGTCCCCATCTTCACCAGACCTGGGCATGACCTTGCTGCTTTGCTTCACCTCCACCCCGATGATGATGGAGGAGCACTTCCCACAGCCTCTGGCTAAAGGCAGGAACCAGCTTACACCAGACAGCTAGTACGATACCACTTAAGGAAAGGTTTGCCATCTATACAAACCTATTTTTTAAAGAAACATCAAAATTACATGCTACGAAACTGTGGGCTCCATGAAAAAGCCAGTCTGTTACAAAATGTAACCATGTTTGATGTTTTAGACTAGTTTTACTAGGTTTTTTTAGCACAATAGCTGGTATGCCCTAAAGTGGAGAACACCAAATTAATCCTAGCTGCAAATTGTTCAGCCTGATGGTGCATGGTTTAATCTTCCAACTGTGACTGATAGCAAGTTTATTTCACTTAGTGAGTTGCTCGGGGGCTTTGTTCAATTAATCTCTTTTTTTTTTAACCTGCAGATACTTTTGATTCACACAACAGGTAGATGATAGTTCAGGAGTCTTCCCCAAAGCTTCCCAAGCATCACAATGGAGCTCCCATGCAGGATCATTGGTAAGCTACACATAATTCAGTACGTTTCTTAGAGCAACTATCACTTTGCCAAAGGAGCAGGACTGACTTGTAGCATAAGAGAGAATATTTAGTATCAGCTTTTTTTCTTTTACATTTTCATGCATCTTACTTTCAGGTTTAAGCTTTTTTAAACTATGTCTGGGGCATTTTTAAAACATACTAACTATTCATATGTTTGGAAGGCATACAGAACCCATGACGCTACCTCTTATTCTTCTTACTTTCCCACACAGCTTGACAGTGTACAGGCCTGTTCTGTATCTAAATTTACAAGCTGTGACAAGTGATAAATATCCTAATTCTAAAAACCTATTGTGTACTTCTGAGACAATTAAAATTCCTTAGATACCTAGATGCAGTACATAATACATTTAGTCAACATTAGAACATGCCAGGGAGGGAATGTTTTATCCCAGGACACATCCAAGCATCTAAAAATAGGCCTTCAGTTTAAATAAAAGTATTGTAAATAATGTTCATTGGGAAATCCCCTTTCCTCAGACTGCAAAAGTAATATTAATTCCTAGATCATCTCATGCTGTGCAGTAAAAACTGAGCAGAAGAGTTTATAAGTACCAAATAAATTATATATAGAGAAATTCTTTTAGGAGGAAAATACTGGTTAAAAGTGATGCATTTTTAATTCTTTCATCTAATCCAAGAAGGTCATATCACACACTTCAGGACTGAACTCTGGCCCACCCTAACCCCTACAGTTTAGCAGCACCAGAAAAGAATACAAGGGTTTCCTAGGATCATAAGATGTTTTGATCATGACATGGTATTTTATTCAAATCATACCATTCCTCACTCTGTTTTGGTTTGTTTTCTCTAGAGGTTGTACATATCTTTCAAGGAGTGGTGGTAGGAAGACAGTATAACTGTCATGTGTGATAGAAAGGAAGTTAACCACTGACTAAATAAAAATATTAAGCTATCACAGCACCTGAAATGTATACTACTTTTGAGATGCAATGCAGTGGCAGAAAACAACTAATTCATTCATTTACTGTGTTCTTTCTCTACTTTTAGTGGTGAAGTAGAAGGGTGTTCCCCAATTCTTTTTTTTTTTTTGCAAATTAGAAACTATTTTTTTTCTTTGAGTTAGTTTATTTAAGGAATAACACAAAATTTGTCTTCTTTGAGAAGGCTGCTTTAAAAAAGAGAACAAAAAGAATAGACTGTTGTCACGTTCAGCTGCAGAAAGGTTCATAACATGCAAGAACTAACTGTTCTGGGCTTGTTTTGTGTCACCAAGGTCCACTGTGCAGAGTCAGTGTTGCCGGTGGGTGCTGCTAGCATCAGTTGACCACCTGGTCAGCACAGGCATCATCTCCACTGCATTCTGGCTAGCAACATTGTCTTTTTACATAGAAACACACATCGTGCAACACTCAATAGCTCAATTCAGACAGTGTGCACTAAAATAACACAGTAAGTTTACAACCACTTGGTGAATCCACACAGAGTGAGAGATGTGCCTCCTTCTGAGATGGACCTCACCAATGCATGATCAGACATCGAGGTTTGTATGGGAATACTGCCAGCTATTCTGGCAAGGTCCAGTTCCCATCTGTGAATCAGAGCACTTAATTCTCTCCTCCTAAATGCTCATATTTCTGCATAAGTATTTATGACTGTGTAGCCTTCTATGGACGTAGCAATGGTAACTTTTACTGTGTGAAACCACAGCAGCAGTTCATGAAGTTGGGAACAGCATAAAATACAAATTTACACTATGTAGCCCAGGTTAGTTGACTCTTTGCCACAAGTATGAAAGCGATGAAAGCTTGTCTGAAATCACCGTTCAGTCCAAACAGCAGCGGCTTTCTCTGCCAACCACACCAACCCCACAGGTGGACCCTTAAAACTGCCACTTGGGAGGCATGTTACCATTTTTCAGGGTCATGTCCAAGGGACTGATTGTTTCCTAGCCGCTGCTGGTGCTGTCACTGATGTCTAGTGTGCCAATAGCCTATGGTTTGTGTTAACTCCCACCCAAGAGGAAAGTACTGTTTGTTTCCATTTTATTCAACTTACTGTTCTTGTTTGGAGGGTCTCAGTTTGTCATTTTTCTGCCAGTGCTGGTTCTACTTATTTCAGACCTCAGACAACTTTCTTCTAGCATTTAAATTACCTTTGGAAATCCCAAATTGAAAACCTGTGGTTTCACACCTGTCACATCACAAAGAACTGCAACACTTTGAGCTGTTTACAGTCTCATGTAATCTTGGCCAGGCCTCTAGAGACCGTCAAGCAGCAAGACGGAAGGAAAGGCTGTTTAAGCTGCAATTTTCAAGTTCTTGGGGCACAACTAACAGATTTGTGGCAGTACTGAAAGCCGGGAAAGATGCTGTTTCTTCTTTTTAATTCAGATATTTGCAAGAGCATCTGCAAGGTTTACAAAAATGACCTCAATTTTTCTAGATTACTGTGATGGAAAGAAATATCCTGTGTGAGATTCCAGCCCAGCCTCTACATGGGAAAAGTTTTTCCTCTATAAATAGAGCCATACACCAATACTTTGGCTGTAACACTTCTCTTGTTACTAAATTAGAATTCACAAGTCTTCTGCAGGATTCGTAATGGGATCAAAGATTAGAAACTTCTTTGAAGTTTGTCTTCCTTTGCTCCACTGTTAATACATACCTGCACTAATCCACCATGGTCTTCCTAAACTAATCAGTCACTCTCCCTCCCTCAAAGGGACAAATACACAGGCTTTTTTCAAATCCCCATTTATTTTTGCTCATTATCCACACTTCATTTTGCAAGGGCATAACATTTTGTTAATTGGTTTTTCATGTACTGTAAAGAGGCCAGCTCTGTTTACTGAAACCTTCTGGTCTAAATGTGATTTGCCAGTAATATTTACAGCACTTATAACTTTGGTCCTGCTTTGCTAGTAAGGCACACTTACTGGATTGAACTGTGTGCATAAAGAATTCATAATATTGCACCTTTAACAACATCTATTAGTAATCTGATTGCAATGACTTTATGTAAGTCTCACTTTTTTCATTTGGTCCTTCTTGAAAGATATCAAAGAAACACGGAGCCTCAAGTTTATTTGCTTTTGTTTAGGAAAACAAGCTAACAGCCTCACTGACCCTAAGCAGAAATTACACAAGGGAAAATGTAATTTCAAGAATCCTTTCAAAATGCCCATAATTCAAAACTGTGGCATAGGTACTTCTTTGTCTCACTGTTACTCAAAAGGGGCTCATAACTATCGTATCAAACTTCTTGTATCTTTAAGTTAACGCTTATATGTAGGGGGAAAAAGAAAAAAAAAAAAAAGATTTCTTTGGAAAACAGTTTATTATCATGGAGTTTGCAATGACTTTTGCCATCAACAGTAACTGGTTCAACTGGGCACCTGTCTGACTCGGATTTTAAAGCTGGAGTCCCTCACTTGTGCTCACCAGCTCCGAGCTCACAGACAATACAGAATGCAGGATTGAACCAGAAGCAGTATGCAGTGCTTTTTGGAGATGGATCTTTATGGATTTGAATGAATCTAGATTTCCACAAGCCTGAATTTCAGAAAGCACAAAAATAGCAGATTAAGTCAACCACACACCCTAGTGACAAACTCCACAGTTAGATATCCAGATTTAACCCTTTTTAAATATTGATTTATCAATTGCAGTGAGATGCATGAAGAGGAAAGAGATATGTTAAAGAGGAAAGTTTCTCAGAAGTCCTGCAAGGTCATACTTCATTAGTGGAAGACAATGAAGATTGTAACTGCAGTTCTGTTAGAAGGCAGATTAGACCAGGATGGGGAAAAAAAAAAAAGAAAAAAAAAGAAAAAAAGAAACAAAATAAAGGGAAAAAAAATGAGAAAGAGAAATTGAAAAGTTCTCATTTCTTCAAAGCTTTATTTCTTAATTTTACTTTGGGCTAAATTCAGAGATTAATCCATTCCAATGAATATCCCCAGGATATCCCCAGTTTTCACTTCTAAACGACTATTTGTCCCCTCATCAGATAAACCAGGAAGATTAGAGTATGAAAAGAAGACAATTTATAGTGAGTTTTCTAGTCTTCAAAGAGGTTTTAATTTGGATGTGGCAGATATGTTTCAGATGCTGCATGCCTTCATATTTTCAAAAGGACATTTTAAGTGCTTCTGTTCCAAGTGCTGTGCATCCCCAGAAAGATGTGTGCTGTGTTTGTCCCCATTCCAAGCTCAGGGCTGACCCTGGCTTCTCCCCAGACTTTAAAAGTCACACTCCACCAGAAGTTCTCTTCTCACACTGGCTGCAGAGGGGATCAGCCTCTTGTTCCCCTCACATCCCCGTTGGAGGGGATTCCCTTCAGGCACTCTGAAGACTAGGTGCTTTAGAAAATGTGATTTAAAGACTGGAAAGAAGAGTTGTTTTAGAAATGACTTCGCCAATTCCTTTGTATCTACAAAATGAATGAAGTACATTACACTGTAATAAAACAAAAAAGTAGTCCAAATAGCAGAACAAAACCAGCCACAGGACATCAGTAAAATAAAGAAAGGGCTGATGAAACAGCCCAGTACAGGGGTACTTAAACAGGCTGCCACAGTAGCTACGTGCATGAGACTGATCACTGAATCAACATCTCCCCACAAAGTCAAAGGAAGGAGATAGTTTGGGTGCCTGAGATGGGAATAACCTACTCACCAGATGATGCACTACCCTCTCCAGTGAAACTGGCATTTGGTAGCCTGTGAGTAGTTTAAATTGCTTTTTACCCTCTGCAGCTTAAACACTAAGAGTCACAGTGCCTAAATTAGGTGCTCATAATAAATCAAATAATCCTATGTGGAAATGGGCCAGGAAAGAGGATTGGTCACTACCCATTTCTTCCTTGTCACCCCATTATGCAATACCTGTGCAAACTTTTGTGCTCTCCCACCCCCTTTTTATGGACAGGAAAGTAAGGTGGATAATTTAAGTCACTTTTAAAGAACCAGACAGAAATAAGTGCCAAAAACTGAAACTGGAACTGCCAGGTCTGAACAAGGACAATTTTAGCACACAGACACAGAATCTCCCAGACTAGCCTTTTTACACCTAAACTGCAGATTTTATATGGCATTTTACAACAATAACAAACATGATGATTAAGCACTCTCTTGAAGTCTGGCACAAGAGCTTGGCAAAATTCTTTAACTATTTTTTTTTCTCATAAAAGCATGCTTTGCAGAATTGAGAGCTTCATGGATTTGCTCCAGTTTTGACAAACTTCAGCCCAGTACATCTGTAACCCCTTCAAATGTTTCAGGTCGGCATTTTCAGATAAAAGTAGTTCTGCATTTCCAGACTGGCTTGATCTTTCTGTCTCTACTTATTCATTGCAGGGAGTGGGAAAGACTCTCCCAGTGTGGTACTTCTTCCTTTTTTGTGTGCTCTGATGGGCAGGGGAAGAGGTTACAGTGTAGACAGCAAAAGCATTATCTAAGCTGTTAAAATATTACCACACTTAAAATACCATCACAAGCAGCATATTAAAACCCTATTAAATCAACGGACAACTTGCACTTCAGCACTGTTGTTTCAATCACAGCAAACAAAGAGAAACCACTGTGCCTACACCTCCTAGTCATTCTGGAAGAGTCTGGAAGTCAGCTAAAGTGTCTTTTCAGCCTTCCTCTTCCTGGCTGACATACTGCACTCTTCCAGATGCTTTGCCCCACAAGGCTGAAAATTCTAACTCGATGCAATTCTAACTCGATGCAATTCTATTTTAGTCCTATTCAGAGTGAAGTGATGCCATAAAGTGATTCTTCCATCAGAATATTAATATTAGAACAAGATCAGAACAGGAAAAAAAAATGGAACTTGTCACATGGAAAAAATGAACAGAAAAGGAGTCATAGAGATATGACTGGAATTTGTTTTCACATAGGAAAGAAAATCTTTGTATTTACATACATATGTACTTAAGAAGAACCGGAATATCTGTCCACCGCATGACAGTTTTGAATGTTCTACATATTTTGGAGGCAACCAGCCATCTATTCAAGGCTTCAGTGCTCACCTTAATTTCCTGACTTCTCCACCCACCTAAATCTGACTCTTTGACATCTTTACTGATTAGAATGGAAATTCAACATTTAGCAAACCTAGACAATGTAAGGTTAAAAACCAGTGTGAAATCTGTACACTAAAGAAGAGATCACGGAAGTTTACATAAAGCATGCAGTTTCATATTTCTATAATTTTAAGCAAAACAATAGCTGTCATGAAATACTAAAGTTTTGAAATATTCATCACCATTTTCTTGCTCGGTCTGAAAAGAAATTGTTTCAGCACTCAGAGCTGTGGGTAGATTTGAATAGCATTACGCCTTTTAGTCTAGGACCTCACCAGAGAAGAATTGCCTCTCACACCACGCTATTATTCTATTTTAAGAATCTTAAGCAACAGGGATTTCATCACTTGAGTTGGAAGATTATTTAAGAGGCTAGTAGATCTTATGAGTACAAAATATCTCATGATACTATACCTACATTCTTTCATCTCCTAAACTCATAGGAGTTAACATACCACAACTCATACATAATCTGTCCTTCCTCCAATCCTCCAACCATCAGACTGTTTCATGATTCTTAATGAACTGTTTCCCATGTGGTACTTATAGCGTGCCATAGTCTATTCTCATGAAGTACATACAAATAATTACATGAGCAGACTATTCGGCCCATCACAAGAAATGCAGATACAGGCAAGTGAGAGAACTCTAAGCCCCCTGAAGTAGTAATGCAGAAACTACAGCCTAGGCACTGCAGAATCACAAGGTCATATTGGGAACCACATCCCACAGCCTTTGGTGTACAGTGTGAACCTCCTAGGCAAACTTTATTGGGGCAGACACAGGGGAAGCTTCAATATAGTGTATTTAAAATTCCAAGGGAAAACACGCAAAGTTAGGTATTTTGTTATAAATTAGCTATTTAAGAGGCTTTTCTTTATGTTTACACAATTGTTTCACTCTACTCCAAATCATATTGGTTTCAACCTTAACATGACTTTGCTAGTCACTCACTTTTTCTCATATTTAGCAAAGAACACTCATGCTTCTCAGACTGAAGTACCCATTTTTTTTTTAATTCTAGCCAATTTAGAGTGTAAACTCAACAAGTTTTTTGACAGACGAAAATTCCCTCTGTCTAAATACAAAATAATGCTTTAGAACATTATGCAATTTTAAACCTCAAAAGTAGTAGGCCAAAGCTGAGGGTAAACTTGAACTGTTCAGGTAGTCTTGGACAAAAATATTACTGGAAAAACGTATCTGTGGTATGGAACAAATCTGGGGAGGACTGATAGCAGGACCTGGAGCAGAGCCTCAGCCTTGGGTTCCCAGCTGTCCCACAGGTGTCAGGGCCATGTGACTTTGCCACAGCAGAAGACTCCACGTGGGCCTTGCTACACTGTGATACAGAGCTGCTCTCATGTCTGAAGCCATGAGATGGGAGGTGTCAAAGTGGCAGGGAGAGCTGCACGCTCCACTCTGAGTGGACAGAAACATTAGTAGCAACAAAGAATGGACCCCCTCCAATGGCACATGAGCTCTCATTGCCCTTGTTCACTGTATTGAACAAAGAGTTTATCCAGAACCATTTTAACCATTTCATTTTGAACATGGCAGGACAGCCAGTGGTGAGCCATGGTGAGCTCCCCCAATGCATGCTAGGACCCAGCTTCAAACTGCAGTGAAGTTTGGCTTCTATCACTGCATCCCACCTCCTTCAGTGAGGTGAAAATTTGCCTGTCATCGTGAATGAGCTTCACGGACCCTGAGTCCCCTGTGTGCAAGCCACAAGTTACACATAAGCACCAAAAGGGGGATATTAAATGGCCAAAACAGACTAGTGACCCTGGTTGCAGGTCAGTCCCCTGTCACAAAAGCTGGCAAGATGCTGAGCAGTTTGGATGCCAGAGCTGTCCCTCCAGCCTCTGCACACAACTGGGCAGGACCCCATAGGAGCAGAGCTCCATTATGACTGATCCTGATGAGCAGCTGATGGCATAGCTGCCACAGTCGGCGTGTTATCAGCAAACAGCAGCCTGGCTTATGCCCACACTCCAGGGACAGGACTCCAGGAAAGACGAGAGGACAAGCAAGCAAGTGCTGCAAAGCCTGCCCTGTCTCTACCATGGGGAAAAAAAGTACAGTCCCACCACTGCAAATCCATTTAATTGAGTCAATCAGAACATGCAAGCTATTGCCAGAAAGTCAGCTGAGGAGCGTAGCACAGGCTCCGTGCACATCCAGGCTTACTGTTTTCAGGGAGGTCACAGGAAGAGGAGAAATCTGGTGAAGAACAAAGCTGCCACATTACAGCTCCATTAATAAACTTCCCTGCAACACAAACATCATGTCGCCTTACTCTAAACAAGTGGGGTTTTACTCTCTAGATAGCATTTAATCAGTATTAGTATACCAAAATGAGACACTCATTGGGATTTCTGAAAAGAAATGTAACCATCGGGGGTTTGCGAAGAGCTAACACCCCAAGACATCTGGCCGGGGAGAAAAGCAAGAGTAAGATCTCGCTAAGACCCCTTCAAAAATTACTGTTTCTCCTAAAACACTCTGCTTCTAAAACAAACCTTCATTTTCCTCTCACCCACCCATAGTCATCTGCTTTTTAGCAACTTAAAATACATCATAATTTTTTTTACAGCAGATACAGATTAGTCCTTCCATTTACAACAGTAGCAGCCCTTCTATTTATAACATATGCACATTTCCAAGACGTTTTCAGTTACTTCTGTCTCCCTGACACACAGAGATTCTGCTTAAATAGGAAACTGTGTTATCATATACATTTCAAGATTTCTAAAGCTAGATCATTTTTCATTTTCTACCCTACTGAGCTAGGAAATTAACAGCAAAACTTTACCCTGCCCTCTAGGAAGCTTTATTTAGTCAAAAGACATGATCACAGGTAGTGACTACAGAATCAGCTCTTTATTTAATTTAAATAAAATTGTTCTTCCAGCAGACAGTGAAGGGAAGGAATAATATTTCATGCTAAGATTCCTGAGCCAATATATCTCCCCTACATCCATTCATGGGGTTACTTTTTATGCATGTTGAAGTGCACTGCTGATCTGTGTTAAATAAGCTGCAGTAGGCTGGAAAGCAACTAATTTGTGCACCCTGGGTGTTGGGCAACTGATTTAACTCTTGCTGGCACATAGACTATAAATAGAAAAAGAAGATACAGTTTCACACTGATAAGATTTCTGTAAAAGTTAATAATTCAATGGTAAGGAAACAATTTTTTCTTCCTACTTATCTGCCCTCTCCTATGAATGGCGGTTGTGTTACCTTTAATGCAAAGAAAGCAGGGGGTGTTAGGTGTCTTCTCACATGATGACTTACCTGAGGGCTGACACCCTAAGCACAAGGCATGCCCGTACCAGCTTGGCAACACACCTTCTCCCCTTACCCCAGTCCAGAAAGAAGCATTATCCATTTGGAATTAAAGATAAATAAAATAATTTTGGGCTGGACAGCTGTGCATGTCACAGGAACCATGTCAGAGAGATGAACACCTGCAGGAGGTGTTCATTCTCTTGTTCTCTCATGGAGATGGAGGGAAACTAGATAACTGCTTAGATGAGTTATCTAACTTGTCAGCAAAAGCAGAAGTGATAGGTCCTGTTTTTCATCATGTAGTAGGCTGAGCTCCTCTCTACATGAATTTGTGCAAGCAGAGCACTTCCCCTCGGTAATTTTCAGATCCACCAGAAACATTCTTGGTCACAACATCCTAATCCCAACATTAAAGAGGATTACCATCGTCAGCCAAGTGAGCTGGAACAAAATGTATGCACCAAATACTTCCACATCCTTCTGGTGATTAGAATATGGTTTCAGTTTTTATGGGTTTAATGTACAAATATAATTTAGAAATACACCAGAATATATAAAAGCAAGCAACTTATTTTAAGAGGAATAAGTGTCAGATGTAGCTTTCTGGGTGAGATTACTTATACTACTTCCATTACTTCCATGGTTTTTTTGAATGGAACTCAATTGTCTGAAATGCGACCCTGAGCTATTTTCCTTTTAGAGAATTCTTAAGAGATGAATCTGTATGAATCTACTAAGTCCAAGGATAGTGCTGTACCTACAGATGTGAGCTTTTTTCAGATTCACACATGAAATTGCTACACAACACCATTTCTTGCAGAGATGTAGTGTAGGTCTAATGAGAAATTAAGTAATCCTGTCCCTAACAAAAGGCTTTATGTAACCACAAACAAAAAGATTACAACACCAGATAAAAGGAAAAGCTTTCCAAAGGCATAAACATAGGGTCAAAGCATAAAGCAAAGGAGGTTGACTACCCTAAAGTGAAGTTTATTAGGAAATAAACAGAAATGAGAGACCAGTCCAACAAAATACAAGCGTATGTTTGAGGGCATTGGAAAATTTTTAAGTCCCTGGATACGTTAGTCTTTGGCATTTCAATTACCCCATATAAAAGGGGAAAGAGAAAATCCTTAGGGGTTTTAATTATTTTAATTTTATTTATTTTAATTCATTTCAAATTAATACAAACACTGAAACTATTAGGAGCCTGCAGCAGCTTGTCTCCTCCAGCACATTATATCACCCGTTCTCCCCTGTTTGCACCCCTCCTGGGCTGGTACCACTTGCTTTAATATTGACACACTTCAGGCTCAATCTAGTCTTCAAAGAAAAACTCCTCAATCCCCTTTTCTGCTCTGAGCCCAGGGCATGCACATATGACCCAAGGATTGCACAATTATTTTGTAGTTAATAATCTTAACAGTCTTTACAGAAAATAGGACTTCAAACCACATTTCAGCCATAGGATCCTTCCAAGTCTAGTAGGTGAGACAACAGATATGATATCTGTTCTGATCCTTTTCATATCACTGGCATTATTTGATTAATTTTCTAACCTAAGTTTATTAAACTGAATCTTAAAAGGCAGAAGAATGGCAGATGGGCAAGAACACGTTTCTCATTTTAGATAATCTTTGTCCTAAACTGTTCTGCATGGTTGCAATGCATTTACCAAACACAGTTTACTGTAATTACTTACTTACTACAACTTGTAACAAGGTATACTCTTTATACTCAAAAAATGCCTCAGGTTAACTTGCAATGTGATTTTCTCTGCAGCAGGGAAACCATCCCCTTCTATATGCAATATACATTTAGTACCTATTCATCTATTATTAATAATATTTTAAAAAATTACACGGGGAAATCAAGATACCAATCAAGATACCAAACCTACAACTCAGTGACACCAAAAAGATTATTGAGTGCTGCACAGACTACATTAGTCCAAAATTAGACACAGACTCCAGTCTGGATGATGCTGGAATACATCTGTTTAACATCCCTCCAGAAATAAGGACATTTTTTGGACTTACGGTTGGTTGTCCTGCTTTGATCACTCTGAGCACTGTCATTTGACTGGTTGCTGGAGACAGAGGATACGCTTGAGCTCCTGACGAAACCAAATGCAGTCAGCTTAGCTGCTGGCAACCGTGAATAACCTGGAGGACGAAGTCCAGACTGGCAGGGCTTGGGGAGATTTGATTTTGCAGCACTTGGACATGAGCCTTTCTTAAGGTCAACTGAAAGAAGGAAAAAAAAGGAATTCCTATTAAATTAACTAAACTGGGATATACTTACCATTACCTGTACCACCCAGGTACATAAAGTCAGTATAATGACTGAATACAAGCTCTAATGACTGCAGCGATGTCTTATTTTTTTCTCCATTAAAACAAGTTCTGTAAAATAATCAGAGGTCGCAATAATTTTTAAAGCATGAAATAGACTAAGGACCCATGAGGCATAACTCAAACTTCCAGCAAAGTAGTGTAGTTCAAGTATGCTAAGATTTTTTTGACTCTTACCTTCTTTTATGCTGTATCACTTTCTAATTTTACATTTGTTATGTGCCAATTAAAAGAAACTCCTACACAGAGACAAACACGCTATGCATAGCCTCCAATTTTGGAAACTATTGTAGAACATCAACAATCCACTTCAAGGACAGAGGACTTCTTTGTATTCCATCAAAGAAAACACTTCTTTGAAGTCTTTCTTTTCAATTTTGCTAAAAGAAAATGTCCTTTTCCTTGCACCAAGCCTGGAAACAAGGACATGACCCATAAAGTTGTACATTTTTAACATACCACCAGCCATTTCCACTGATGGACTTCTCACTATAAACCATCAGCCTACATGAATGACATCAAGCAAATATCAGACAACTACCGATAGCAGGCTTATAACAGATAAGTTAGGCAACACCAGTAGTTCAGCTGCCATGTCTGCCTGTGGTAACTACTAACTGGTGATCTGTCTCTAGCTTGTGTCCTAACCCGTATTCTGCTGCTCTTGCTTAAGCAAATTTTTACAGGCAAATCTAGAACAATGGTCCATAAGTGCTCCACATTGTCTTTATGGACCGAAGGTCCATGAACATGGCAGGATTGTCTCCAAGGACCAAAGATTAGAGTTGGCTTTTGATTGTAAGATCTAGATACCAGATGGATCTGGACCTCGAATGTACATAACATTTGGACAGACCTTTTCTTTGTAGGCTTGACAATATCAGATTGTTGTTCTTTGTGGAATCCTGAGCAGCTAAAATGTATATTAAAAAATAAAATAAGTTCTCTAAAAGTTGATGCTAGAGTGTTTAATCAGCCACTAGGATGGTGGTTTAGGAGACAAGGCAGCATTAAAACTATAAACTTATTCTGCTAAAAAGGGCCACAAAGTCATCCTTTTCCCATTCTTATTACGTGAATGCTATCTGTGCATTAGCATGACACCTACTTCAAAGGGAGAAGTGAACATTCATAATATAAAGGAAAAATAAAAATTAACTGCACAGTAAGAATATGGTCTTCATATTATTACAGTATTTAATTCTTTTGTAAACTATGTAGGTCACAGCCTTATTAATTTTAATGAAGCATTACACTTTAAGGAGACTTTATAGAAAATAAGACTAACTCCTTTGAGCAGGAAAATGTTGTGAGGATTTTGTAAGATAGTTGTGTACGTCATCACAATAATACTAAGCTTTGTTTAACAAAACTAAGCCTTTTCTTTTGAAATAGAAATAGGTGTAACAACAAGCTAAAAGGAGTTTTATTATCCTATAAAACACGTTCCTATAAAAGACATCCAAAAATGCTCCATGCTCAATGAATGAAATAATTTGTATACTATAGACTCTTAAAAATGCTTTTTTTGTACCCACTTTTCACAAGTTGAGGCTTTATTAAGACACAAGGAGGTGGATGTCTGACTGCAGCATCTTTACGAGCCCAGAGGAGGACATGCTCTTGAGAGTAACCCAAATAAAAATAACAAATATCTACAGTGTGTAGTAAAGTCTGCTGCTAAAATCCCCATTCACTTTTTTGACACCAAAAGGGACAATTTTGAACACTGATCCTGAACCTGGTTTTATTTGGATCATGTGAAGGTGGGGCCAGAGGCAGCCGTGGGTTCTGGGTGCACGTGAAGAGCGGTGCAGGCACATTAGCATGGAGAACAGATAAGCAGTGATGTTTACCACCAGTTTACTGCCAGGCTTGGGCAGCATTGCTTTGACAGTGGTTTATTACAGCTGGTTTATGGTTATCTGCAAAGCACCATCAAGCCAGACTTCTTCCCTCCACACTGCTGGCAACATTCACACCACATCTAAATGACTCCACAGTAAGGCACTGCAGAACCTGATCTCAATGCTTCCTTCAGTGCTACCAGCACAGTTTGCAACTCGCATGAATCACATCAACAGATTTTCATGTAGGAAAAATAAAAAGTGTCCAGTGAAAGGCTTTAGGAGTCCCAGATGCTAGATGACACACTTATTATCTTTTGGACAGAATCTCTCTATTTCAGAGGACTTTCCTGCATTAACTGCTGCTGCATGGTGGGACTCAGATTGGCTTATACCAGCACGAGGCTGCACTTTTACTGTGGAAGTATAATCCTGTGCTCTCTCCCTTCCACAATCAGACAAGTCATGTCCCAACCAAATACTTCAGCAGTATTTGGAAGGGGCTTAGGCAGCTGGCTGCACAGTCACGCTCTTGCTACTGGCTGGGCATGGCCAAACACCAGCTTTGCTGGCTACCTAAAGGACTAATTGCACAAGGGCAACTGTATGTGATAAAAAGCACACAACTCAGTCAGAGTGTGCAAAATATTCCCTGTGTTGCATTGGTGACAGGATCAAGCCCAGGTAGCCTCCAGATTTGATGCAGAGGTATCTATGGCAAGCAGCTGAAGGAGAAAGGAACCTGCCCAGGTCAGTGGCAGTGGGAAGAAAGTATGGGACTGTCTCTTGTGGGTTTTATAAGTTTCTGAAAAAAAAAAAACCAACAGGCCTCCACTACATAAGCTGAGAGTTGAGATTCCCTTGTCCTAAGAATCTCTGAAAATTGGGAGGGCGGGGAAACTATTTTCATTTTCTAATGAAAAGGTGTAAGTATCACACATTTCCTGCCCCAGCAGAGCAGAGGAAACTCCACCGGGGCAGGAGGGGGAAAGTGGTTAGAAATAGTTTTATTTAAAAAACATTTGAAATGCACTTGCCCTAGGTTGGTGAGGTACACATGGAATTCCACGTCCCCAGGGACGCCCACACTGAGTCTCCAGGCTGTCTCTTCTCTGCACCACTGCGTGACCAAGCACCTCCAGTCTGTGGCACATGAAGCACCAGAGGTGTTACTGAAGAAGAAGAATTTCCTTAAAACCAGAAGGGTTTTGGTGACAAATTGCCCAGCCCTCTCTAATTTTTCTTCAAAATCTCCCAGACACAGGCAAAGGACAAAATGTTCCTTCTCACACTTCTATGTATGTTTTGAGTTTATGACTTCAATTCAAATTCCCCTGAACTAACAATATTTTGTATCTTGAACACTTTAAATTATTTTTCATTTTTCTTTGTAATCCAGCTCTCCTGTACCATGAGGACCTGGGGGCAGGACATTATCCTCATTAGAGGTGCATTCAAATCCTTAAAACCTAGTTATTTTCTGTCCTATTTCTCATTAAAATACATGAGACATCAGCCTACTATACATATTTTCTGTTCTAAATATCAAGTTTTACAATGTCTTTATTTCTATTTCTTAGAGGTATAGAAGCACTCCTGCAAACAAGGTCTGGGAGTTCAAAACAAAAGTTATTTTAATGAGTAGCTTTCATTTAATAAAAATCCACCAAAATAAGCTTTAAAAATTGTCAAAAAAAATCTTTCCAGCCGTCTCACTGCCCGAAGCTAATTATATAATTAAGTATTGTTGTCTGTATGGCACACAAGCAATTTTCTATGACACTTCAAGCTGTTCCCATCTAAAAACATGAAAACACTTTGAGGTAGCGACTGATTGACACAAACCAGATGTGCCTGGGGAGCCTTAAGAAGAGTCTGAGATAGACTTCTTATGCATCCCCACTGCACATTAATTTCATCTCCTTGCACATGTATAAGCAACTTCCATGTCAGTTCTCTATGAAATCTGAAATAGGTTTTAGCTGAAATGAATGAAAAATTAAAGAAAGGAGTTACATAGAAATGTTCATATGAAAAAGAGTGGCAGTTGAAGACTTCGACTCTGCTTGAGATTCAGGGATCCTTGGCAAGCCTTTGTTTTCTTGTGGTAGTGTTTACAGTTGTTCTTATTTGTGTTCTGTTTGTTTTTTACAAGCATTTCCATTAAAACTTAGGATGATAGGACAATCTGTATATCATTATTCTAATCTCATATTAGGGAATCCAAATACTGTCAAATCTAGAACAGTTCAGTTCCAAAGGCAAAACAGCTGTCACTGCTGAACATCTATTAATATCTAATCAGCCAGTGTGGGCTGGTCATATGATAAGAAACGCTTATCTCCTCCCAGTTCGGATTTAAAAGCCCCCAAAGGCTGCTCTGTGCCTTCACAGCTTCCAGAAAACCCAAGGCTGGTTAGTACATTCTCACCACTCCAAGAATTTTTCAGCTCATGCTTCATTCAGCTTGTTACTGATACCATTCTTATGACTGACAATGTGGTATAACAGTCATATAGACAGCCCTTCTTATAGGATCCACTTTGGTTCTTTGAAAGATGCAATAATTGTTGGGAGCAGAGAGGTGGCATATGGCAAAGTCTCAAGTATAGTGACAATGTTCTTAGCAAACCTCTGATGAAGAAATGTGATTCTACCTTTGAAGCACTCAGTTTTTCTTTAAGGAATACAGGCAGATTGTTCTCCCAAAGAAAGCAGAGAGTGCCAACTGAAAACACTGCAGATTAGTGGAGGATAAAGAGTATTTTCCTCTCTGCATTCTCCTCTTATATCTTTCGTCAAACAATTAAGAAGTTTGCCAGCTCAAATCCAAGTACTTCAGGTTACACACCTATAAAATAAGCACACAGCTGGACTAGCAGTAATGCAACACTTCAGGAAGTAACCTCAAAACCCCTTTTCTATCACCAAACTTCATCTATTTGTTCAAATATTAGGTGTTCCTGAGAATAAATGTGAAAGCAAAGCTTTCCTACCAGGAGAAAGGCATAGACCTTTTGTAGCATTCATGATGAAACACATTACACGTACACAAAGAGACAAATAAATGCATCTATCTGTGTGTCTCTGAGTAATCAGAAACATCGCTGTCCTGATTTATATATAAGTTGTATCTTTAACAAGAGTTGACCTAGAAATGAGAGGAACTGCTAGGCCCTCAGGATCGGCAAATTTAATACACAGAGAGGTGTATAACACAGATAAGGTAACAACATTTAATTAACTCAGCCTTTGAGAAAAAAAATATCATAAACACTACTGAAAAATGTAGAAGTGAAGTGAATAAGTAGAGTTAAGTTTTAATGATGAAATCTCCATTAAACTTTTCAAAATCAGATGTTAATCCCATCAAAATAATCAGCTAATTAATGCAAATCTTAACACACTTCCTCCAAGAAGTCCCCACAACCAAGGAAAACGTATTCATAATTTATACGTTATAGACACAGGGTCCTTCAATGCTTCTTTTGAATTATGAGTTTCCCACCGAAAAAGCAGAGTCCATTTACATGAAACAAAAAAAGTCAGGCTTTTGGAAACACTATGGCACCTTTAAATACATCATGATTCGGTGACTTCTTCACTTCCTACAGTGCAAAAAGCTTTTTCTTACAGCCAGGCTGCTTGCCTGACCCATCCCAGGCAATGCATCACCTAAGAAGCAGCAATGCTCAGTAAGGAACTTGCAGCCAATGTCAACGTGTGTGTCACATCCTACAGACAAAGAAGGATCAGTGCTCCACTCACATTTTAGGCATCACTCTTGGGGATCACGTATGTAAGATCATTCAATATTATTTCACTTTTTACTTGGCACGTCTTAAACTAATGAAATCCTTAATGTACTTGTAGTACTTGCAGTCCATCACAGCACTCCAGGGATTTAACTATCACTTACTTTAGAGACAGTTTTATGAGTATTAGTATTATATAGGTGGGTCAAACCACTCATCAGTCCTGCTTAAACAGGCTGCTACATTATGAATGGCATGGCAAAGGGGAATAAAATCCTTATTATGAGGAGGCATTGCTGCTGTCCTCGATACTGTGCCATGGTGATTCCAGTTCAAAAGCCTCTGTGGTACCTCACACTTTGTCATGGGATGGCAACTGGCTAGATCCTTCTGCTTCCATTAGCCCTGGGCAGGACTGGAATCATTAGGATTAAAAACTGGATTAAAAGCTCAGGATCAAGCTGCAAGAGGTACTGATTAGCAGTCCTGAAGGCAGGACTGGTATCCTTGAGAGAAAAATACCTCCCAGTCTCCAGCTGCTTTTGCTGAAGTCAGCCAAGCCCTCACACCCCACAACAGCCATGAGTAAGGGTCTTAGAGGCTTCACTTCCAGTAGACTGACCATATGTTGATGCATTTTATTTACTTATATTTGTAAACACGACTCTATCAAAGATGCATTTAATTCCATTTTTCAAATATTGTATCAAAAACAATAATGCAGATTGAAGTTTAAGACTAACTGCCAAATGAAGGGCAAGTGTTTGAAAATGCTGTTGGGTATGTTAAAACAATTGGCTAGATGGTGCCCATCCCTAATCTGAGCCCCCCCAGTTAGCCACACCAGCTCTGGCATGCCAGGGCTTGATGTCCCATCCAGCCCCTCCATGGCAACCATGTAGGTCTATATGTGTGCAGTGGTGTGGACACAGCCACAGGAAACAGTTCTCTGCTGTCCTTCCACTCCTATGCTAGTCTTGTTGTGTCTGCTGTCACTTCAGCCTCTTTCACAAGAAATTCATTCTTCTTAAAAGGAATTACTAAAGACAAAAAGACTGGTATGCTGACCGATGAAGTTATATGTTGCTGAGAGAAAGACTAAATCATTTGAGGTATATAAGGAAAAAGGATTCGGACAATGAAAAGGAGATTATAATCCAATCTTGAATGGGTAATTGGGAAATAAAATGTCAAAATTAAAAGAATTTAAAGTAGCTAATATATCAAAAGTACATGAAAGATCAATAAGGGAGGTATTGAATCAACAGAGAGCAAAGAGAAGTACTTTGCAACAGAATAAGATGTTGCAGAAAAATTAAACAAGTTCTTCATTTTGCAAGGAAAATGGAATTTGAGATGCCAAAAGTGAAAACGGTGTATCCTGAGGTGGATGGTGAAAAACTAGAGACATTAGCAACATCTCCAGAACAAGTCCTGGGTAATTTAAAATCAATAAAAACAGTCAGAGCCCAAAGACCAGATGAGACACACTTCAGGATCCTGACAGAGATGGCAGACAGGTTATTGGACTACCATGAGTTATCTTTAATAGCATCTTTGAAACCATGAGGTATCATTAGACTAGAGAGAAACAAACAAAATAACAGTTGTAGGAAAAAAGCTGTGGGGAGCTATGAATTAAATATGACCTCTGAAGCACACAAGGTCCAAGAAATAACCAGTGATAAGCTCAAAAAATTCCAACTTTTGAGAAATAGGAAAACTTTATACAACTTTAGTGGAAGAGGGATTGCACTAACAGCTAGTGCAATTTCCTCACGTATACTTCTCATGCACTGCCACTTTTAAAGGCAGTATTATAGACAATAAATAAGATTGATGAGCTCATACTGTTTGGAATTTAGATTATCACATAACATAGGAAGACAGCAAATTAATACGTATAAGTTCCTATATAGATTAAAAATGGCTACGGAAAAGTCAAGTCTGTAATCATCAGTGATGAAGGACAGTATGTGTGATGGATAAATAAATATCAAGGCAACATTCATTTCCAAGGATCAGAAAAGCCAGTGGATTTGTTAATAGGTCCTGCTCCCATATTCCTCTCCTATCTACTTCCCAAACTGGTTCCTGTTATGTAATGGCCTACCCTACTTATATTCTGAGCTTGCACCCTCTTGCAGTTTTATTTAAATGAAAATATGATCCAATTGCTCTCTCCACCTGTATTCCCATGTTCAGTGCTGACTGAACTCAACTCACAAGGCTTAATTGGTATTTCCTACCCAGCGTGCAATCTTGGAGCGTCTCAGAGGTCACATACAGGTGGGCTTGGTCAGCTTCTGCTAATGGCATCAACATAGATAAACTCCAGATGCAGGGTCAGATAGCAAAGGACAGTGGCCAGAGGCACTGTGTTACAGGGAATTTCAGATAAACCCCAAATCCTGGCAACCTGTATTACTGAATGATACTGTCCCCTCTGGAGAAGCCAAGACACTCTGGACTATGTCTATTCTATTTTTCTCTAAATTTCTTCTGCAATTTATTTTGAAGAAATGGACACTGGGAGAAAACATGACAGTATACAAATACTCACAAAGAGGAGAAGACCCCATGTCCACTCCAGATAAAAGAGGAATTAAATTGCAGCAAGGGGTATTAGGCAAAATAATTGGGAAAAACTTTTAACTTCAAAGTGAGCAATGCATTGGAGCATCCTGCTTTCAGAGGCTGCAGAAGCTCATATGGAAGGTTTTTATAAACAGATTTTCATAAACAGGTTAAATAAACATATGTCAGAAGGAATCCAGTCCCGGGGAAGAGGAAGAAGAGGAGGGACCATAAGACCCCAAGTCATTACTTAACTTATGACTGTTTTTAAAAATCTCTGCAAGCTTGTAGGCTGATAAACAGCTGCTATGTTTCACTCTGGCAATGACCGATTTTCAGTTGTTTCTGAACTTGCTGCTGGTTAAATGTACGTTGTTAAAACCTCCAAGCCTTTTCAGGCTACCAAGTAATGTCCTGTAAAAGTAATTATTATATGTCTTGTGGTGTCATACACATCTCCTTCCAACTCTTCTCTTGCTTTTTCCCTCCCCTGTAATTCTGCTCAGGGTCATGCTGAGCTGGGCAGTAGCTGGGAAGAAAAAGGTATTAGAAATGTTGTCTCCAAAGAAGTGTATACCAGGGCTTCAGAGAATCAAGATCTCTGCTGTCACATCTGAACACTGCTCAGGCTTTCAGAGCACAACATGGCAGGGAAAGTCATATTCAGATTGAACGACAGGGTCTTCATGATGAAATAAAATGACTCATTATTTTTCACAGGACTTTCCAGGCATTTACAAGGAGAAGGAAGATAAAAAAGAGCACAATGAGAATTATTACTAAAATTGATTCTCTTCTTTGGCAATGACCTGTTACACAACCTTTGCACAAGTCCCAGACTCCCTAGTCAGCCTTGCTGCAGGATAAAAAGACACGGCTCAAAGACTGCTGTTGGTGCTTTGTAGTATCAGGTCAAGATGTTGCTCATTTTGTGAAATTTCTGTCTGAAAAAAATAAAATCTTATTGGTGACTACAGTTAAAGGAAAGGAAATAAAGTTCATTCTTTACCTGAAGCATCAGGATGATAAAGGCTGGGAGCACTCGTTATTTCTCCTTGCTGATGGAGACAGCTACCTGAGGATCTTTGACTTGCAATGAGAATCCTGCTCTTTGCAGATGGTAACCTGGACACTGCACCCAGTCCTAACTGTGGCTTGAGTATCATGGCAGATCGATAAAAACTTGGTGGGACCTCGTAGTGAGTATACGTTGGAGGGCAATATTCATCTTTCGCAGGCCTTTCCCCAACCTACAGATAAATCATTAACACAGATATTATGCAATAAATCATTAAATCAGAAAATATGGAGTTCTAAATTGCTTATAAAGGTTAATTTCTCCTTCCTCCCCCACCTTGTGAATCTGGCCTTCAGAGCACTCCAGACTCATCAGCACTTTTTAAAAGGGATGGTCTTACCGTATGAATCGCTTTCCAAAAATATGCACATTACAGACTCAATACAGAACTAAACCCGAATAAAGAAGTGATCTCTTCCCCAAAAGAAAATAGACACGATGAAGATCTTCAGTTACTGAAAATGAAGTTACTGTCAAGTCCTAAAAGGTGATATAATTTACAGAGGTAGATACATCAAGAGAGTAAATGGAATTTTTATTAGAAGTTATTTAAAATATTCCTACTGAGATACAATTTTGGAGGAAGTCAGTTTTAACTTAGACATTTAAAAATAAAGCAGAAGGTATTTTAAGCTCATTTTATCAGAGAAATGGTATCGTCAAATCATTTGTGTGAGAGAAAAAAAAACCTCTACATGTTCTTACTGCAAAATGTTCATTGTAATCTGTGCCTCTGAAGTTCCTGAGAGAAGACCTAGTTGTGGAGGTGGGCACATTTCTATATGATACATTTTCAGGGCCCTGTTGAATACTCCAAATCTGAGCTTTAAAAACCCAGCTGCCCACTTGAATTGGAGAAAATAAAAAGGAAATTTGCAGATGTAAAACATTTATTATTTATCACGAATAGATGCTGATTTGCTAAAATCAGTGAAAAATATCTCAGTATTTCAATGGGCATACTGTGAGGGCAGCATAGTAAGTCCCAAGATGGAAGGATTTCCAGTAAACCGGCTGTTACCTGGGAACTTGCAGTTAGGGAATGACCTGGTTCCCTGATTCAGCGCTTGCATCTTTCTACACTCGAGCTGAGCTCTCCCACCTCACTGTGCTGCTTGGTGACTCAGGACAAGGGCGCAGAGCAATGCCAGTAGTTTTCATCTCATTTTCAAAGAACCATTTGCTCTTCTGGGTAGGGTCCAACCTCTTTACTGTTTTCTTATAAAATGCAAAATCATCATAGTGTAGAAAGGACCCATGACTATTGTTATGTGCATGCCATTTAGGGCACAGGAAAAAAAAAAAATCAGCATAGGAAATAGGATATTTAAACTAAATGTGTTTAAAAATTAATCAAAAAGTGCCATAGGCTACCTAGGAAGAAATGTAACTCCCAATTAATTAACTCTTCTGTGAGTTATGATGCATATAATATGCTAAATCAATTTCTATTTAGCAATTATAAGCATTTAGAATACGCACTTTAACATTGGCTATAAAAGCTTTGATCCTAGCTGCTTCAAGAGCTTTAATCCTAATGTAGCAAATCTTTAATATGCTAAAAGAGACAAGATTGGCCTTAAAGTATTAAATATAGAATCTCTGAGACCTCTGCACAGGAACTAAGAGGGAAGATGCAACAAACATTGAGCTTTACATTTTTGCTCTATATTTTTTCCTTTGTTTGCAGTCCTATTTCCTGCCATTAGATCTTACTCTTTCCTTTTTTTATTATACTTCTATGACCCATTTCTACAAGTTAGGATGCAGTTTTTTACCATATAGGTCATTCTCTAGGCTTGGATTGCAGGAGATATTTAGCTTATTTTCAACTTCTAGATGAGAACTATTTCCTGGATAAGATTCAGTTACTTTTTCTTTCCCTGATAAATTTATTGCAATCAGATTCCACTATACACTTCCACCCATTTCATATTTAACTGTCAGTGAACATACCAATGCCAAGTACTTCAGTATAAGGAATAGAGAAAATCCTGAAATACAGAAACCATGCATTTTTGATCAACTGGGTCAGCTTAGCTGACCTCAGTCACCTATTTTTTTTCTTTATTGACAGTACGCTAGGAATAACAGAAGGGCAACAAATGTACGCAAAAACAATCTATCAATCACGAGCAGAAAACATCTTTTCAAGCTGTGAGAAGTTAGAAGGATTTAGAATAGAATCATTTAGGTTGGGAAAGACTCTTAAGAAAATTGACAGTTTTCTTTAAGACCCCAGTTCTGGGGCACATAAACTTCCTACGAAGACAGTTTTTCTTTTCTTTTCCTTTTTTTTTTGTCTTTTTTTTTATTATTATTATTTAACAAAGAATTCATAAATTGTAAAATTCAACTGGGCCCAATGGAATTCTATGCAATTATTGATTATAAGGACATTGATTATAAGCTCTTCAGAAAGATAGGGACTAATATGACACCTATTAGCATCCTGCACTAGATTTTTGTACTTTTTTAAAGAAAAGATTTATTGCACTCTGTTAAGTAAAAAGAATTTCAGCTCAGTGTTTCATTGTGTGTGGCTGTCTGCTCATTCCCCACTCACCCCGTGTAATGAATTTGTTAGAAAGAGCTGGAAAGTCTGCAGCAAATACTTGAAGCATACAGGAATTTCCACAGGCTGGGTAATCCCAAGCAGAGAAGAGAGCACAGACAGCAGGTAAAGATGCCCCTCACCTTCCTTTGTGCTATTTTGCTTATAACATTCTCAAATATTAATGCCTTGAGCAAGAATTTTCTTATCAAGTCCCCACTTCAGGCAACTATTTGGAAAAAGAGCTGGTGACATAGGTTCAGGCATTTCAAGATAATGAGATTGGGGGTGGGGGAAATCACTGCTTTGATTATGTATAAAACAACTCCTCCTGCCCCTTTTTGCCCTACAGGCCTTTTGTTTCAACTGGTTTTAGTCTATGTTCTGTGGAGCAGAAGGATGTCTGTGCTCAGGAATGAACCAAAGAGGTAGCTGAACAGTGCAGGCACAGCCTTGGGGAGGCAGGCAGGAGAGCTGGTGATCAGCAGACCTTCTTACAGACCCCCACCAGAGCTCTTGACAGCAGCCATAAAGTAGTGAATAAAGTGAGCCAATGACCACTATCTGACAATGCACAGGTCATATTCATATTGGTAAACTCTCATCCTGCAGCCAAGCTGGTCTCATCCTCACTGGTTCTTGGGAACAGCCTCTGGGTGAACACAGGATGGCAGAAGTGAACACTGAGCTGGGGAGTGTGCTCCTAGCCAGCACTAGGGACAACCATGCATGAGCCTTTGAGGCTGTACCCTCCCACTGTTCAGTTCACTAGCATGGCTACAGTCTTTAGGTCTCACGGTTTGCTCTGGGAACACAAAGTGGGCACAAATTCCCACTGGTGCTGACTAGAAGAGGCAGAGGTCCATGTTCAGATGCTGATCCCACATTGTGATGAAGCATGTGGACAGCAGAAATCTGCCCTGGACAATGACTGGGTTTTTTAAGCATTTCACTTTGAGGGGTTTTCTTTTTTTTTTTTTTTGTGGATAAAGACGGGCACAAAAGACCTACCACCACACCATGTTGAAATTCCAGAGAAAAGCACTTGAGAAGCTGCCAATGTCACAGATGAGGCTGCCCATGTAACCTTAACTCCATTCAGTTATGGACCCAGTCTCTAAACACAGCTGGACTGCCCTCAAGCCTGAGCAGTGATTTTTATCTGAGCTGCCCTATGTGGCCTTTAGCACAGGCAGCTGAAGGAGCCCTGCAGGCTTCCCACTGCACAGAGCGTCCTCAAGTCTTCCACATAGAGCTCTCCAGGCCTTGCCTTGGAGTCCCCAAGACAGCACCTTGCTATTTTTTCTAGCTCATGGCACCCAGAGGGGTATTTAATTGTTCCTACCTTTTAGCTAGCTGAAGGGTGCTTAGAGATTACGGGCCTAACTGATAGCAGCTATTAACACTCCCTGTCATAGCTATGTAGAGAGCTATAAAATGCTAATGAAAGCTCTCCAAAACCCAAAGTAGGTGTGTGAAATAGGGTAATCTAGGATTTTTTCTCTCAGAAAGACAGTAACCATCCTGCCCCAGCATCTCCTTGCTTCCAAAATCTCAGAGTCTTCAGCACTGTCCCTCCACCAACGTGATTTTGCTCTATTTCAATCCATCCTATTTGGTTTCTTCGGGATAACATGTTAGTCATCTGCCATGAACCCACACTATGCACAGCTGCTTTTCTAAGCATCTGTCCATTTCTATGGATCAGTCTTTTTCCTTTCTCTTGATCCATACCAGAGCCAAAACAGTCCCCTCTTCATTCCTCTCACTAGCAGGAGAGTGGTGGCAGCCCAAGAAAACAAATACCACCTTCTGCTATCAGCTCCTGAATCCTGGGCTATTGCAAACTCCTAACACAAACCGTGGTTTGGTTGACTTTTCCTTTCCAGCTTCTCGTCCAGGCAATCCAGCTTCTCTGAAGCAGCAGCTCACTTGGGTTCAAATCTCCCCTTGTTGAAATACTCAAAGTCATATTCCTTGGAGGAGTGTAGGAAGATGTTTTGGGTCTTCTCCAGCTCATAAGTGTCCTGCTTCTAACCCTAGTCTAGAGTAAATCATGCTGCACATTTGCTACAAACTGAGTCCTTCTCATGTTAAGAACAGTCCTCAACATGCACAGAAATCGGTCCTCTGCTCCCAGATGCTCCCTGCTGATCCTGCCTGATTATCTGAACCCCAACTGTACAGGCCATAGATACCTACAGTCTTCAGAGAGCCATTTCACCCTACAAACAGCGAGACAGCTGCACAGCCTGGGATATTTTGGTTTTAATTTCCACTGACGTACATTAAAAGGTAATAACGCAGTTAACTTCCCTCTCAACATGACTGTGAAGATATAGTAATAATGGCTGGCATAGACAAGCTCACAATGATTTAAATAATTACTCCTTTGGATGCAAAATATAAGGGACAGAAGTTTCAGGAGACTGAAGTTAGAGGGGGAAGGGCAGTGAGAACTGTCCTTTCTGTGTTTGAGACGAGATGGTGCTCTATGAAAAACTATAATCCATAATCACTTCAGTAGGTTGCCTGATAACATGCCATAAAGGTTGATCTATACTCATACGTGATATCTTAATTTGGGTATTTGCCAGATTTTTTCTTGTCTTCGTCACCAAATTGCTTATTTCAATGCTGCTCCTTGGATAAATACTGTATGTAGAATGAGGCAGGCATTAAGATAGCTTCAACAGCACAGCAAAAAAAATAGTGATTTTTTTTATAAGTCTGGTTCAAATTAAAAGCACTTGTGTTATCTTCAGTATTTATATAAAGACATTTGGTTGTTGAGGTAGCACAGGTCCCAAGCAGTGGACATAACAGCACATCACAGACCTGGATGTAGCTCCCTCTTCCCTGTCCTTTGTCCACCTTCCAAGCAAAGGCAACTTTCTTTGACTCTGCTCACCTCCTAGCAGGGATTTCAGGGAACCAAGACTCCTGCCCAATTTACCAAGGTGGAAACATAATGAGGTGTCAGGTGCCAGAATTGGCCAAAGGGACTTCCATCGCCTTTTGGCTGCTTGGGAAGGCTATCTGGGGAAAGGAGATTTCTTATTTGAGGTGCAGGTCAATATAACACATGGCATTAAAATGAGTCAAAAGTAAATATTTTCCTGTATGATATACATGATTTAACAAGAGCTTTAATAATCCCTGAGTTTCAGTACAGCTAAACAAAAGGGAATTAGTTTAGACTCTAGTGCTCTTCCTGCAAAAACCTGCTGAATTTCCCATTAAGGACGAAAGGTCTCTGTGGGAAAATTACATTAATTTCCCAAAGATATTCTTTGGGAAAAAAAAAATCCATTTATGAATAAATTCAAACAGTGCATCTTTTCCTTTATGAACATCTCTATTTATACTACTAGCAGGTGATCAGTTTGCCGGAAAACATGGGAGTAGCACAGTGACAATTCCAGTCTCAGATCAGACACTGCAACAGAGTCAATGCCAGAAATGGTTAAGTTTATTTCTAATGATCACACATTACCTTGATTTAGGATTTACTTCTTATTTGAGGATTGAGATCTAACTTCTGGCAGTAACAAGTAAGCAAATGATCATGACCTGGTACACAAAAGAAGCTGTCAAAACTGCTTCCTTACCTCCTGCAGAAACTTCTCACTCATCGAACCAAAGTGATGGCCTGCAGGCCTAATTCCTGACACCACCAGTCCAGAACTGAAGATTCTTGGCTTCTGGAGGTCAGGTTTAAATTTGTCGTACAGGATGCTGGTGGGCTTCGCCTCCCCTCCATTGGATGCCTTCTGCTCTGTAGAGATGGGCATGCCACATGCAGGGCTCGTGAAGGGCAGCCCTGCCGGTGCAAACGAAGAGTCAAGCTGCTCTACTGAACGAGGGTTTCTCCTAATGTATGTGATGATTTTAGGTCTCACGGGTTTGGGCCTAGGTATGGCAGGTTTCATCTCGATGCTTTCTTCCAGCTTTTCACTGCAGTCAGTGTCCACACCTGCCTTATCTGTGAAGGAGCCCTTGGAGTGGACCAGGATAGGTTTTGGGATGGCGCTGCTACAGGCAGTCTTGATAGGCACTTTAGGGGATATGTTTAACAAATGTGTACTGTCAACGGGAGGTAGGACTGAGGAGGGTGACAGTTTGTCAACATGTAGTGCATAAAGGTCCTTTAAATTACTGTTTGATAGCATGGGCTGAGTATCAACATCCAGCGTTGCCACCGGGCGCACAGGAGTTGGGACGCATAAAAGGGCATCAGCCTTTGCTGAAACGTTACAGCTCTCAGGTGCTTCCTCTGGAGGATGATTCTGTGCATTAGCTGTCTTTTTACTCAGAACTGAAAAGCTTGAAGTTTCCGCATCACTGTTGTGGTTGTCAGGTTGTTCATCTGACACTGTCTCTTCACTGTGCACTCCGTGCTGATCTGAGAGATCAGAAGCAGGCACAGCAGCATCCTCAGCGCTCCCTTTGACTAGCGTCAGTTTATTCTCATTAGCTTTTAAGAGTTTGCTGTCAGGTACATTAATGTTATGTACAAGAGATAGCTGTTCACCAACTGTTTCAGTGCAGCCTGTGTCAACTTCATGTAAATTTTTGTTTTTTCTAGGTGTCAGTTTGCCACTGGATTTACTACTGCTGGTGAGTGGGAATGCTGTTTCCACTTCCTCGTCAGTAAAATAATCCTCACCAGCTTGGCTAGTAGCTCTGTTGTCACTGTCACTGTTTCCTTGCCCTTCTCCACCAGTGGTGTTGTTATCACTTAGCAATTTGTCACCAGGATAAGCTACCACCTGGCTTGACAATGGATCCTCTACTCTATTACAGCTGTCTTGAAAATGGGATGCTTGAAATTTTGATGTGTCAGATCCAGAGTCTTTCTGTTCCTGTGTTGCTGTATTTTCATCTTTTTGACATCCTAGGAACTCTACCAGCATAATTCTCTCAATCTTTTGTTGACATGTATTTTTAGATTGTAGAGATGGTGCAGTCTTAAGTTCCAGATTTTTACTTTTATCACCCTGACCTAATTGTGCTTCTGATTTACTAGCAATCTCATTGGGCTTAACAGAGAAATGTTGAGAATGAGAAGTATGCAGTGTGCTTTCAATGTTAACATTTGGTACATTTTCTGATTTACTTATTTTCTTGTTCCCTGAGGTAGACGGTTTGGAATAAAAGACAATATTTTCCGCTGAGGTACTGTCATGTGGATGAAACACCATCCCAAGAAAATGATCCGTAGATGTTTTCTGTGATTTCTCTGTATTTCCTATCAAATGGTGTGACCGGTCGATGGAGTCCAGCGATGCAGAAAGCAGACGTTTACATGGCACACGGCCAATGCAGTCTTTTGCAAGTGTGTCAGACTGAGGAGAGAATTTACTTGGTCTTCCCAAAGAAAGCCTTTTTATTCTCTCCATCTCCACAGTCCTGCATATTTTACCCTTAGAAAAGTTCTGGGTGAAGTCAACATCACCTTTGGAAATAACCTCCAGACTGGCATCATTTGTGCTACTTTTTAAATTGGACAGACTTTGTCCTCGGCTAATCCTGATATGCTTTGATATATCCTTAGCTTCACCAGCCCTACACTCTTTCCCCGATTCCCTGCTTGTGGTGGAGGGCAGCTTACTTTCCTGTACACTGGTGTGACAGGTCCGAGAGTCTTTGAAGGTCAGAAGTTTATTCTGCTCTGTATTCAGATGAGTAACTTTCTCTGATCCTCCAGAAGGTATATTCCCGCTCTCATCTGTCAAATCACGCTTCTTAACATCCCCTTCAGTGCTTCTAACGTTTGTCACAATTTGATTGGCATTGGTATCCCCCACATTCACTATACTTTCATTATTATTTTTTATTTCGCTGTGGTTGTCCTGCAGCTGGGCATAACATGACTTGTTTGGGATTAACGGACCACTCATTTTGAAGCTTCAGGTGACTGCTCTTCTGGCAGCCCTAATTATTCAGAAAGGTTTTTTTTCCCCTATCAGGTTAACTAGTATGCATGCTTCGGTTATACATTTAAATTATAAATTGCTCAGTAGAAAATTCCTCGTCAGAAAGCTTGGAGTCTCTTGTCGGAGTCACATTTTTGTGCTGCTCAGTTGTCTTTCATGCAGTCTCTGGACCCGGGAAATCTTTAGGATGTGCAGTAGAAAGGTTCAACGAAAGCAAAATAGACCTGTCAGGTTCCCTCTGAATGAAAGCCAGTTAAACCAGCCAACCTATGAGGAAAAAAAAAACCAAAACAAAACAAACAAAAAACAAAAACCAACCAACAAACAAAAAAACCACACACACACACAAAAACAGACAATGTTACACTTATGTCAGGAATCATGCCAACTAAACAAAGTTAAAATCAACAGAACTCCGAGGTACATCCCCAGGATAGAGCATTTTCAAACATTTTGGATGCTGTTTCAATCACAGCTTTGCTCCCAGCAAGGATTCTTAGTGTGGCACAGATTTCTCACATGAGAAGTTACAAAATTAAAATTGCCCTGGTTAGAAGAGTGGTTGCTACTGGTTTTAAGCCACGTAGACTTACAACTGAAAATAAGCATAAATAGCTAGGTGAGGATGGGACCCTACATGGAGGGTCTAAGCACTTTCTTATTGCTATTACAATGTCTTTGTTACACCAAGAATGGCTACTGATGCATTTAAAGCACCACTGTATAGACAAGCCATAAGTAATAAAATTCCAGCTCCATTAGGGGTCATTTATGGGTTTCTCTCCTTGCCTTATAGAAACCATTGCAGTACTTGTGGTGACACCCCACCCCCTTTGATATTTCTTAGCCAAAAAGCAAAGAAAGCAAAAAAACTATGGCTGGAGGCCTGCAAAGATAAACTGTGTTTTTCTGAGACAGCTGCATATGTGTATGTTCAAACATAAAGGATTAAACACCTGTCCAATACAACGCATCTCCTTTTGGCTCCTTCCATCTGTGGATATGGAAGCACAGATTTTGTTCTCTATCGCCTCCAACTATGACATGACTAAATTCACTCTGAGTTATTTCTTGTACCCTGTAAGTTCATGTCCTTCATCATAAAAAAATATGGACACGTGAAATTGGAATATGCTCCACAGTTCCCACAAGGCAGAATTCAAATCACCTGTTGCTCCTAGCTCCACTGGGTTTCTAATCAGGGGCTCAAAGGGGCAATAATTAGAAGTACGGATTAAGTTCACTGCTCTGTCTATAGCATCTGGGTGCAAGTCTGGGCCCATGTTTCTAACACCTGCTGTAAGCAGGTCCCTCCAGCCTTCACATTGAGTTCAGCTCTGCTCACAACATCTGGCTCTGAGCTCAATCCAGTTTCTCTACATGACACACACATATGTTTGTTGAGTCTGGATTTAGGCTCCTGGCACAGTTCCAGCTCTTCAGAAAATAGTAGCTAATTACATTAATTCATGAAATAGAATACAGTATTAAGAATTTCACTTCAGCAACACAGAATTGTATTATTATAGATCTCATTCGCAAAGCATTGTAAAGCAAGACTTCCATGGCAGGGAGGTTGAACGAGATGATCTTCAAACATCTGTTCCAACCCAAACCCATCCTATGATTCTATGAATTGAACAGAAGGTGCAGTGAGGAAAACCTTGGGGACTTAAAAAAAAAAGATAGAGAAAACTCATACTATTTCACCAAAAGAGTCACCTGATGGCCTGAAATTTTAACACGTTTTGGTAAATTGACCACGGTTTGATGCCAGACACCCAGCCAGCCACTCTCTCACTTCTCCCTTCTCTAAAGGATACGGGAAGAAAACAAGATGAACAAGCTCATTGGTCAAGATAAAGACAGGAAGATCACTCACTGCGTACCATCCCAGGCAAAACAGACTTCACCTGGGGAAAATTAATTAAATTTAATTTATTGTCAATTCAAATAGTGTTGGATCGTGAGGAACAAAGACAAAAAAGCTCAATTTCACTCCTTCATTCATAGCTCCTCCATCCCACCAGCTGCTCCTTCCTTGCCATGTGTTCCCAGAGAAACTGAACCCCTGGGTGCTATAGCAGTATATGTAAAAAAATTGGTAAATGATGATGATGTACATGAAAACCTAAGCACTATATCAGGCTGATGCATTTCAAATACAGAAGTAGAGCAATACATTAATTTGCCACTTATTTTCCTCTCTAAATCTCTTACATGGGTTTATAGCAAAGTTAATTAAGGCATTTAAGATTATGAACATGGTGCTAAAAGGTTGTTGTCTCCTCTTGTTTACACTGCCCCCAGTCTGCTTAGTAGCAATGCAAATGCAGATATCATGGAAGTACGTGTATTCATTGAAAGCACCTTCACACCCAGCATGTGAGACAGGCTATGCTGGTATGCTTCAGAGAACAGATGAAATAATGTGGTTTAATGTTGCTGGTACAAATTGATCAACATGAGGGTCAGGAAAGATCCGGCCCCTCTCAAATACAGAGCACTGCACAGTCTCAGTGAGCTGCCAGCTGACAGTAACCTCTTAAAGCAGACAATGCTGGCCAGACACATGGACTTCAAATGTATGTGTAATTACACTACTTTTAAGAGAAGGGACAATAAAATACTGTGTAGGTAGAGATTTATCTCACACAGTGATAGCATTGCTCCTGTGCTTCTTGCTTCCCCTACTTAAATACTGCGACGGGCACATTAGGGAGTAAGACGTATGGTTTTGTGTTACATTTGGGACCCTAGAAGATTTGATCATTCTTCTGCAAATAGCTTGGATTCTCTGTAGAACAGTTTATTTCATGTGGCACTGTCCAGGCTCAAACTCACTGTACTCTTTGGAGTCAGTGAGATGAAAAGACTCAGCTGTGCCTGGCTTCTGCTGGCTCTTCCTCTATTTTCTATTACTCCTCTCTCTTGACTGATGTTGGCTGACATACACACATTTGAAGTCACTCCCCACTGTGCAGGAACACTCTGAGATAACAGAGGTGTGAACCTCCTAACTCTTCAGATGCCCTCTTTAGCACAGGAGCCAGAGGTAAACGGAGAATAGATCCCAGCAATGACAACACCTCATCACTTAGCAGCATCTCACTGGGGACCCTAGCCAAGAAACATGACTGCAAATCTTAAAGACTGGACTTGGTATATGTAAACCTTGATATAGGTAAACATTTTTTGATACTCTGTAGTCTAAAAATGTCCCCTCTGAATTGCTGAGAGTGGAAAATGAAGTCATAGCTCTCTGTCACAGCAACTTGGCAGGATGAAATAACTGTATTTGTGAAAAAAATTTTGCAAAGCGATGTGAACATGCTAGAGAGTAGAATAAAATGATATCCACCAGACTATGGTTAGCGATGAATCTTACAGGAAGAAAAAAGTTCAAGGAGCCAGAAACATATGCTTTTGTTTACGTTCAGCAGTATCAATTTCCTTCTAAGATGTCTATCACTTAAGAGCCCCTATTCTAAAACTGAGCTCATTTAACAACGATCTAGGAAAGAATTCTACAAAAGTTTCTTCTCATCTGCTATTGCAGTTCCTTCCTTACATGGTGCTCCATCCTAAAATGCATTTGGCCAGCAGGTCCCACCCTACCCTCTGGAGACACGAGGGAGCAGGTGAAGCTGAGCTGGATGATTTCTGCACCTTGACACACAACATGGACTGTGGCAGCAGAGCTCAAGACTGTAAAATGTAGCTGACTGGAAGAAGAAAGCAGCAGACTGCTTCTATATAGTAACAGCAGCTTTTTTTTTGTTGTTTAAACAAGCAATGTAGATATATTGTTTACCTCAGTAGGAACCAAATAAAAGAAAACTAGTAAAATATTACAGTATTATTGGCTGACTGTTTTGTTTTCCATTTTCCACAAAAATAGAACAATAAAAATTATGAGATATGCAAAGGAATTATCAAAACACGTGGGAAAATAAAACTGGAAATAAAGACATAAAACCTGAAATATGTTGAGAAGTTTGGCTCCTGTATAAACATTCTCTAATGCAGGCTGTCACAGCTGCTTACCCATCCTGGTACTGAAAGTCTACAAGCAGACTATTTACAGCAAGATATGCTAAAAACATCTGGGTGTACTGGTAACACTGTACTTGGCTTAGCCTGGTTGCTCCTTCCGTTCAAAGTGTATGAGAAGTACCTGAGTACCTTATTAACCATCTGCCACTGAACCCATGCTTCTTGCTATTAGCATAAAAAAATACACTAAAGGGTTTGTAAATGGCTAGGGTAGAGCCCATAGCCTGAAAATGGTCAGCCACAGGCCAGCAATCCCTCATAGGTCATCCGCTCCTGCAAGGTAAGTGTTCTTAAATCAGTGGGGTAGTGGGATACACTGCCCAAGGATGAGGACCACATAGGCTTTCAGCTGCCTTTGAGGACCTGAACACCAGCCCATTTTGTCTTGACTCAGAGAGGAGACATTAGGTGTGATGAGATTTATCCTCCCAGGATGTAGCTACAACTGCTTGGTTGTAACTCAGTTGAAAGCATGAAGTGAGACACCTCCAAGTCATTTCCCTCAGAGGTTATCCTGGTCATGAGCTCCAAGTTCACAAACCCTTGCAGCATTCAGGACAAGGGCTGAGCACAAGCTCCAGGTCTGCTGCCCTCTGCTCAAGCAGTACAGATGTGAACAGGACCAGCACATTTTGACTTATCTGCACCCACAGATAAACTGCTGCAGAAACAGACCCCAAGAAAGAAATCTCGGCCCACAGGAAAGATGGTCCCATTGTCTGACCAATGCAGTGATGGACAAAGACAGATGGAAGTATATGAGGAATATATTTGTATGAGGCAGGAAACAGATGCAGTTTTTACAGTTACTACAGAAAACTGGCATGAACAGCAGCGTCCTGATATGCACAGTTGCCTGAGAAATGCTGGTGGGGAGAACTGGCAAACCAGCCACACAGCCTTCCTGAGGCTTTCTCTGGGAGACGAGATACCACCACATCTAATGCCAGGTCTGCATGTTGCCAAGAACAGATGAAACAAACACAATGTTGGAAGGGAAGGAGGCAGGAATATCTTCTGGAGAAGCCTAAATCATTACAAAGAACTACTTCTAACAGTGATGGAAGTTGAAAGCTGATAGTAGGACATTAAAAAAAACCAGCGCCAATAAACCTCTTGGAGTGGGTAATTAAAAATGGGATCACCCAGGCATGTGATAATTTTGTTAATGTGATTTGGAAGGCTGAGAACTCCCTGATGGCTTAATTTCAATATGAAGCAGACCCAGCTGTTTGGGGAAACGACAGCATAATCTCATCATTGGCAGATCCTATAGAAACGTTGCTGTATATCATGAAGAAGACAGTACCTCAGATAGACAATTTTCTTCCTGACATGCAATTAAGACATGGGCAGAGAGGAGAAATGGTGGAGCAAATATTAACTTTTCAACACACTGGAAAATCATAGGAAGACAGTTCTCACTCACTTGTAAAACCAAAACAATCTGAAAGGACAGGTTGGATGGGGCCCTGAGCAACCTGATCTTTGGAAGGTGTCCCGGCCCATGGCTGAGGGGTTGGAACAAGATGATCTGTAAGGTCACTTCCAATCCAAACCATTCTATGATCCTACGAAAATGCTAGAGGCTTTTATAGAGTGTGATTCTGTAGCACTTTCAGAATTTTAGTGGTTTAGTGGTTTTAATGTCAATATATTTTAACCTTTTCATTATTTATGTGATTGCTTATTTTGTATTTATGTAAATATAGTTATAAAAACTGGATAGAGAATAGCTAATGGTTTCATATGCCAAGGAGAATTTTTTTTTCAGGGTGGTTTTTTTTTTTTAAGTAACAAAAAAACCAACCAATCAACCCAAAAACAAACAAACCAGGTTTTAGTTTATGTGAAATATTAATGAACTTGTGCTGGTTTATCAAGTTGATTTTATCAAGATTATGAATAAAACAGATTTTAAACATTTCCCACATCTAGCTTCAAAATTTTCTAAATCAAACTTTTTCATTGTAGAGTTCCAAATAATATTTCAAGATAAAATTTACTTCATATTGACATTTTGAAAAGATTTTTAAATGGCAAATCAGGTGATACAGAAAGGTTACTTCCTCCACCCAAGCGAGTATTTTATTTTCCTAAATAATGGGATGATAACAAGGCCAGTGGAGGACTCTGGTTCTTGCTTTCACTAGGCTTATGAGGAGATGTTTCTTTTTCACTTTTTACTTTGAGTCATTATTTCCCCTTTATTTCCATTTGCAACGTCACATGAAGGATATCAAACACACCAAAAGTGCCAGGTATGGCCACGTACCCACGTGGCCTCTCGTCAAGCTCCTGAGCTCCTTAAAACTGAGCTCATGATGAACAAGACAGTGACATAGCTGGAGGAGCACTGCTGAGAAGGATTCATCCCAGGTCCTGCCCACCAGAATCAACCAGAAAGTGCCCAAATCAGAGTACAGCCTCATCCTCTAGGTCCTGTGTGCTTGCTCTCTTCACTTTCTTTCCCCAGGGATTTTGGGGTTAAGCCTGCAGCAAAGTAATTTCCTTATACAACACCTCTGAGAGATCCTTGGGAAGCAGTACAACTCCCTGTTTGCTGGAAATCGTGGCCATATACGTTGTTCCCAAAAGCATGGCCAAAGGTCCCAAACAAAGGCTGTCCCCTGATTTTCCCAAGAGAGGTGAGGTGGCAGCATCCCTCTCCATGACCACAAGCAACAGGGCTGAAAAATCAGGTGCCAGCATGAGACCCCAGACCTGGAAATCACTGTAGTTCCTGGCAGTATCACAATGTATAACTGGCTTGCAAGTGCAACTTCCCTTTCTGAATACAATGAAAAAATGGAAAAGATGCTCCACGTTAGAAGGATTTATATATATGCTTAATTGCCTATGTATGGCAACTGGAGGACATCAACGCAGTAGGGAGAGCAAAGGAATTGCACTGTTTTTTCTTTGGCTGAATACCTCTTTTCAGCACTGGAACATTTTATCTCACAGGCCCTGCTGCGGATGGGAAACAGTGACAAACGCATGAAACTGCTGTTGGCTAAAGAAACCTTCAGCCACTGCTGTGGCAGTGACAATGGCAATGGAAAGAACAGAAATCTTTGTACATCTCCTTAATTTACCTCCAGTTACACTGTGGGGGTCAGTATGTCTTCAATGCAAACAGATCAAAACCCTTCCTTTATAATGTGTATAAATTATTTCCTTTTCATAGAAAACTTGTAAATGTGTGGGCCTGAGATGTTGGGTTTTTTTCAAAACTGCATTTTGTAATACTAATCTGAAGAGCTACCCTAATAATTTATTACCTGCGAGGGCTGAATTCCCAAAGCGCGTTATGTGGAAAGGATCCTGCTGACTGCTATTTCAAAGGAGTATGGGATTTGGGATTAAAGATTCTCATTATCAAAACTGACAAATTATTTTAATTATTAACATCAATCAAGTCTCCACAAGCCCTTAATAGTTGTTTTTCAAAACTTCTTTTTTAACATTTCTATTCGCTTTCAAACGTTCACTGTTGGATAAGACAACATACTCTGGTATAAGCAATCCTATTAGTCAGATCCCCCCTCAAAAGGCAGAAGTCTCTGATCGTCTTAGCAATGACAACCAGGAAGCTGATTTGATAACCATAGCAAATCATCTTGTTTGAACACATCTGGTTTTATTTTCATTCCAGATAAGTACACCTGGTTAAAAGTATAGGAACAGCTCATACTTTCTGAGGAACTATGCTATTCAATTCAGGACTACAAAGAAAAACAAACAGCAGACCCTCAGGGAAAGCCACTGTGAAAAGAGACAGTAGTAGATGAGGGCATCCTGGCTGTTTAAGTAGTAAGAGCTGGTAAACTCTGCAAGGCAAGACCTCAGTTCAGCGCTCCTGTCACGAGCAAAACACAGGCAAGTATAAGAAAACCTTGAATCAAAAGCCCAAAGGAGATAAATCGATCACTGGTCACCCCAAAGCACCACAGAGCAATTAAGAATGGTAAGAAAGCAAGCAGTAAAGAGATTTTCTTGTGGACAAGTACAGTCAAGGAAAAAACTGATTCCTCCAAAAACAAGTGGAAACAAAGAAAAATGACTCATCAAACCAAGTCCATTCTGCCATAGCTCAGCTCAACTTTACATATAGATATCTTACCCAAGGGCTGACCCCAAACACAAAGCATGGGGCCAGCCCTCAGTACTCTTCCTTTGTTCCTGGATGCTAGCAGGGCCACCATATGTACACCGCTTTACCACTTGGCACTCCTGGACACAGTGCCACTAATGAAAATAGGAAATAGTAGTGAAGGTGAGAGATGCATCATTAATTTCTGTTCTCCTCTGTCAGAAGACATAAAGGAGAAAAGGAATCTTGCCCATCCTTTCCAAGCACCTTCACCCAGCCAGCAACTTATTATGTCCTTCTCTATCCAAAATTATGAACTACAGTTTATCATAAAACCATGAACTACAGTTTATCACAAAATCTGCAACAGCTGGATGGTGGATGTGCTGGGTCTGAAAACACTGATTAATTTATTTCTGTAACAGCACAAAATCCTGACATAGAAAAGGGATCATGAAATGTTTCCAAAACTATTTCTTTCTGCTAAATCTTTCCTGCCTGCCTTCCAAAAACATCTGGGAGACAGAAAAAATATATTTAGTTATAACACTCAAACAGGAAAAAAGTTCATAAATTTGCTTCCTATTGAGCAAAACCCAGAAACTCAGAAGCTTTGTCTACTGCAGCAAATTTACCCACTGCTGATAAAGCAGTTACAACTGGTGCTGAACTCGGTTTAACTTCAAGTGTAGCCAAGGTTAAAATGTCTTTCCACATCATTTTCTGAATTCTACTGAATTCAACAGCAGGTAAATGTGTCAGTTCTTAACCGAATACCTAGATATTAATTTAGAACTCTGATTTTAGATTGTTAGGCTTGTACATTTCAGTTTGAACCACCACCAGTTCTGTAATGCAGTCAAACTTTCAGAAAATCTATTGTGGATATACACAGGCAGCCCATCAGTAAAAACCAAAGCAAATGTGAAGCATTATCATAAATTCTACTGATTTGTTTTAGGTCCAGTAAAAAAAAAAATCTTCCATAATTTGATCTACATTTCCAAAATATTTTTCTTTGTGACTTGAGGCCTAAGAAGGGAAAAAAACACTGTCAATGTTTAAAAAAAAAACCAAAAAAACCAAAACCAGTAGCAAGATGAAAACTGGCAAAATCCAGACTGGGTTCTGGACTAGGCAACCTTGGTTACATCAGTTACAACAACCTACTGAAGAGTATAAAAGTCAGTGTGTTTTATTCACAGTTGTACTTTCCTACCAGGCTCTGTAAAGTACGTGAAGCAGGTTTTCAGGTGCAACTCCAGCTGTTAGGAAAGCAGGAGGAATGTATATAATTATTTCACTCAAACCCTTCTGACTGACGGAGAAAATAGAAGTTCAGATGCTGTGCAGTCTGCTGTGCACTGTGCGTCTGTGGTGGCTGAGAGCTCACTGGCAAGGAAGCTCTCATTTTAGAGCACAGAAGGCAAAATGCAAAATCTTCAGAAAGGTCAAGCACAACTAATGCATGGTCTGGTTGCTGCTACTGATCCTGAAAGTGTACTACAAGTACTTCACGGTGACTACTGCTCTGTAAACAATTACATTGGTTCTGCTTAAAAGGGTAGTGAGACATTGGAACAGGATGCCCAGGGAAGTTGTGGATGCTTCATCATTTAATGTGTTCAGATCCAGGTTGGATGGGTCCTTGAGCAACCTGGTCTAGTGGGAGGTTTCCCTGCCATGGCCGTGGGGGGTTGGAAATAAATGATCTTTAAGGTCCTTTCCAACCCAAACCATTCTATGATTGCTCAAAAAGGTTTGCAGCAACTTCGCTGTCAAAATATTGCATCCCTATTTTCATAAATGAGCAGAATTTGATCCATCTTTAGCACTCTGTCAGCTTTCTATTTACCTTGCACTCTATCACCATGCATTCCTTACACACATCAATAAAGTTCTTTGTGATTTTGGGGGATTTTTTTGCCTACTGCATTTTTCAACAGCAAATTTATATACAATAAAAGGATAGAATTTAAAAGCTTTATACTCGTATTTATATTTTTTATATTGTTGGTTAGTACCCACAGTTGTGTATCAGGCATCTTCTCTACATAATAGATACAGATCAACTGAATGAAAACTAGCAAGCAGTCACCCCCTCAGGCCAAGGAGAAAGGGATGTTTCTTTTAAATTGCATGTCTCAACTTATAGTAGTCACATTCTTTACTTACCCCAACCATACAATAATCTTCCCTCCTTCTGAAGCTGGAAAGAGGTTCAGGCTTCACAGCGTGTGCTAAAGACCAGTCACTTTTGGGCAAAACACAGAAATAGTCTCCAAATGATGGGGTACTGCAAAGGAAGCACCTACAAATTACCTTCCTGCTTTCTTCAGTTTGACTGTGTCTGCAAACTGAAGGAAGAAGTATGTACTCTCCCATGGGAGTGCTCAAGACTTTCCAGCTTTACTGGTGATGCTGGTTGGAGGACAAATGCCAATGCAGGACAAGCTGAACATGAGTTAGCAGCATGTCCTTGCAGTGCAGGCTAACCTTGTACTGAGCTGCATTAGCAAGGGAGTAGCCACCAGGTCAAGGAAGCAATCCTTCCCTGTGACAAAAAAAAAGAAGCAAAAAGAAGAGTTGCAATAAGGAACATTTTAACTGAACAAAAGGGGAAAAAAAGTCTTTATGAAAGGGGTGAAGCACTGATCACTCAGGGGGGTTATTTGATCTCCATCCCTGGAGATTTTCAGAATTTGACTCAGAGAGGCCCTGAGCAACCTGACTTAATGGGAAAGTTGGTCCAGCTCTGAGCAAGGTTTGGACTATGTATCTACCAGAAGGCCCTTCTTACCAATTACTCCACTATTCTACTAGCAATAGTTTCATGGGAAGAGGCGTCAAGGACAATTTCATGACACAGAACACCACTGAACATACTCAGTGCAGGCTTGGGAGATGAAAATGACTATTTGTATCTTTGACACAGTGCATTTTGCCCAAAATACTACCCAGAAACTGTAGCAATCATAATATGCTCAGCAGTCCAGGAATGGAGCAAGGACCACCCATAATGAAATGCTACTTTACAGTTAAGAGCCTTCAGGAGGTCTGTGAAACTGTGCTTTTTCCAAAATAAAATAGTCCCAATGAGCCAAAGTTGTTTGCTTGGTTGGAATTTTTTGCGTGTGTTTTTGGTTGGTTGGTTGGTTTTGGTTGGTTTTTTGTAGTTACTTCAGCAACTGGAAGAAAAAAAAAAGCCTACAAATAAAAAGTCTACTGTCAGTTGGTTTCCTTCATCCTCATGATCCATAGTGCACCAGTAGCCAAGCAGTCAGAAATCTTCACTCATCGTGTTCTTAATTGGAGAGATACTGTAGATGTTTGGAAACAAACAGCTGAAAGCACTGGAAAACAGTGGACATCAATTTACCTATGTGGTCTCAGAGAACTATGGAAGGAATGGATAGAGACTATTGCTATGTTTTATTTACTGTATTTTGAAATAAATATTGAGCGTTATTAATATGCATAGAAGTTGTTTTAGATGTTAGGCAGATCATAATACGACTCTTGGAAGTAGAAATGTTAAACTAAGAGGAAAACTAAAGCTTGCTTTTGCTTGAAACTGGAGAGGTCACATACAGTTCTGAGCATGCAAATGTTTGGAAGCTCAGTAAGAAACTGAAGGATATCAAGAAATAAGCAAGATAAATGCTTAATAGGATAGCAGTGTCCCATAATTAACCACTGCATACCAGTAAGGTAGTTAATCAAACATTGTACTTAGATTTCATAAGGAAACATAGAACTATGCCTGGATGTTTTTAAGAACATTTTAGACAACCTCCTCTTAGAAATGATGTGATTCTAGATTATCTTGCCTTGAAGAAGAGGAATGGATAATGAGACCTCCATCCCAGTCTTGTTTTCTAACTCATCTATGAAAAACTGGGGAATAAAACCCAGTAAAAGAAACTAATATATGCAACACAGATAAATAATGACTATGGGAACTATAAGCTCCCATCCAGAAAATGCTTCCATACATGCTGAACTTTATTATCTTAAGTCATCTTACAGACGTCAAGGGGATGACTCAGAACAGTAAAATTATGCACATGCCAAAGTGTTTGCACTATGAGTGCAGTAACTCTCACTTCTGTAAAGCATGAGGGAAGACGACTGTTCACACTTCTATGCTGCCTGTAGAGTTTTCAAATCAAAATAATTAATGTCTGGAAACGTCTGGCAAGTGAAGAGCTTTGTTAGTTTGTACAAGAAACATTTGTAGGACTTTGGACATAGAAAAAGTGATGGGGCAATGAATCAGTAAGCTCTGTAATGCTTTTGTACATTCTCTTGGAGTGCATGGAGATGAAATAATAAGGATGTTTTAGTGTAAGAAGCTCCCACTTGTGAAGTCAGGATGTCTTGACACCAAATGTTTTAGGACAGAGGCACATTCTTGCCATGATCTTCAAAGAGACCTTAATGTCATCGGTCTCAAAGTGAAGTGAGGTATCCTTGTTCAATATGATAGAATACATTTTTATAGTTAAGAAACAGATGAGTCAATGTGATGATTTGGGGGTATAAACCCAACTATTTACAGACTTTTTGGAGGGCTGTTTCCCGGGAGAGGATCTCTGAAAGCTGTTATCTCTTTTCCCAAAGCAAAGATAGTACATGTGACAACAGAGTGGCAGAGATCTTGTTGGAATGCTTACACAAAAAGAGCAATAAAGACTGTTAAGTCAAACCTTGTTTGTCTCTAACAGACTAATATGCTTTATGTCCAATAACTACTTTAATACCTTTTATGTAATTGCTTAGAGGATTGAATCTGAAAAAGAAGGAGCAGTTAATTTGGTCTGTCTAACATACCTTAATCCTAAAGTAATATTATTAGTGGCAACAGAATGAAAATGAGAAAAGGAAAATTAAAGTTAAATGACCATTTCTCCTGCTGTGACTCAGTTCTGCACCATAAGTGTTACTAGGGGCATTTTTACTGCCTTGAATGGCACAGGACCACGCATATTGCTTTAATGATTAAAAACTGATTAAAAAAGAGCACTGAAAAATAAACATTAGGAAACTATTGCACTCACTACTACAAAATGGATTAGACATGGAAAAATTAGTGTCTTGTTCTTTAGTTTCATTGTTTACTTACAGTAACTCATGAGGTAGTAAGGGAATATAAATATCCAGAAGCAATATGGAAGAGAAAAAAATATCCCCTCACCAGGACTAACGCTCTAAAGGTGTCAGGGTGCCTCTCGAATATTCCACCCTTTTGAAAATGAGCTATCTTTTGAGACAGTTTCCACTGGTTAACTGACAATGATGGCAGTAAATACAACATAAAACCTGCGAGAGTGCATTTTTCATGACTCTGCAGTTTATCTCCTTTTCTTTGGCAAATTGTCTAAATACCAGTGTGGTATTATTTATATTCAACTATCTCATAAGGACTCAATTATTGCTGAGCTCGAAAATACATAAGGAAGACCTATTTATAAATAGCTTCTCTGTGTTCAGTGTATTATTTTTTTATTATTATTCTTTCAAGGAAGGAAGGCGGTTGTCAAAACCTGTACACCACTGTCATTTGGCAAACTTTTTCTAGCATTATCTGATCTGTAGAGGCATTAAATCTGTACTGCAAATACATGTTCAACAACTTATTAGAAGGTGGAATCTGTTGTCTATTACACAAATGCATATACAGTTGATAAGACTTTGGTCTAACAGCTGTTCTGGAGATATTTCGCCATAATTCACTCAATGCAAGCAACATATATGCAGCTGACCTCTTCCTAGTGAAAAATCTTGGAAAGCCTGCTGACAGAAGCCACTGCACACAACCAACCATCAGCCGTGCTGCCATTCTGAAATACCTTTTTCCCTCTTTGCCTTAACTGCACTTAAAAGCTGCATCTTACGCTAACTATGGGCTGCATTTTAAAAAGGGATTGCTTATGTCAATTGCTCTACACCTGGTAATTTCAGAAGTAAGGAATAGCCATGTGAAAGGTTTTCTTCCCTTGTTTGCACATAATGTCATGTTTAAATGGCTAAAATACATTTTCAGGAATAACCCACTACATGGTATATTTCAAACTAGAGTTTGTTTGCTTGTTTGTTTTTAAAGGGGAAAAAAAACCAAAAAAAAACCAAAACAAAACAACAAAAACACACACACACAAAAAAAAACCCCACACATTTACAGAAGGGTATTTTAAAAGACAGACAGAGATAGACTCTTCACTGCACAACAGCAGTGGCCATTGCCAAAATGCAAAAGCAGGATGTTACAAGCTGTGCGGACACTTCTGCAGATCTTAAATCCTTGCAAAACCTGTCTAAGGCCTTAGTTACTTCCTCTGTAATACATGTTTACCTAATCGTGTTTCAACTTTCATCTTCTCTCTTTCCTCTCCCATAGTCTTGACAATCTCACGTTCTGTTCAAACACAAGCAAGCAGAAAATTCTTTTATCTGATCCTCGGGGAAAGTGCAAAGCATCAACCAGAGGTAACAAAGTGCCTTCTGCATCTATCTTCTTTATTAATTGAGAAGTACCATCCAGTTTCATATTTTGCAGGAGTGGGCAAAAACCATAGTAGTGTGAGTACATAAGGAATCAGATAGTGTCTCTGATCTAACCTCTGCTATGTGATACGAAGCCGTTGCCCTTACCATAGACATGAAAGCAAAGACTACACAATTGCATCAGCAGCAACTAATATGCAATTAAAGTTCTCTGTGGTCATACTGTACATTTTTTCATTTTTAGGATGTTCCTTATGGTTATATGATTTAGCAAGAACTTTTTCTATTAGAACACAAGGCTCAGTTTAAAACAGCTTGCAAAAACAATGACAAACCACAAGATACAGATTTCAGAATTGACAGGTTACATGTGTTAGGGCACAGCTGATTTGGATTCTGTGAATCGATTGTAAGGATAAAGGGAATATTAGATCACAGAGTCCATAGTATTTGATCATATGGTCAAATCTCATTTATACAAAGACGTTACGGGTTGACACGAAGAATGTGGATGAATTAAAGCATTCCAGTCTCTGAGAAACTAGCAGAGATGTGAGAGATTAAGGTATAAGAATGTCTGAGATCCATGTTCAGTAGGGAGTTGATGTGCTGTCTGCACAGGCAATGCTCCTGGTAGGCAATGGTGCTCCTTAACACAGTGAAAAAATGACGAATTCTCATGTCTTTGTTAATCTGGCTTTCCCAATTTCTTCCTGGTCCAAAATCTGATCAGTATTTGGAAGCTGAGGGTCTAAACAAAGACTCACCAGCCAATTAATTAAGAAATATGATTGTAGCTCTTGTCTCTGTTACGTGTGTTCCATCTCCAAGTGTTTCATCCCTGACTTTTTAGAGAATGCAAAAAAACCACAAGCTAAAGCAAGCCTGCATTCCTCCCTCCCCATCCCTCATCAACCATAAATATATCCAGAAAACATTTGATAAACTGCATGTTAGAGGAAATATGTCACCAGATCTATGAAGTCTATTAGCAGAAGTCCTGTATCGTAATCACATCAAGGCATTTTAAATTCTAAGCTATTATACTCCCATACTCGTGTATTGCTACTTGGGAATGACTAGACATCTTGGTGCTCAGAGATCACTTGGAAATTATCTAATTTTGTCTTGCTCTGACTCTAAGTGATGCAGTGAGGATAGCTGAAGAAGCCACACGCAAGCAGTCTTGACTTAAACACAGCAGTTAGAAGCCCTGGGTAAGTAAGCCAGGGTTCACACGAAGCTCAAATCTGCCTTGTTCAAACCCTGTGCACTGGAGAGAAGTTAATGAGTAGTCCAGTTAATGATCTGTAGACAAAAATGCATCCAAATCAAGCACTGAAATAATTCCAAGTGACAGATGAATTTATACCAAGCAAAGTATCTTAAGAGGTACTCTGGGAAAAAAATGCTTACGTTTATTAACCAGATTACTTGTTAAACATAAACTTTCCTGCTTTAGCTGAAGTCTACATTGCACTCCTGCAGAAAGCGTACTTGAGTTCTTCTGCACAATAGCTCTTATCACCAAAAATGGTATCTTTGGACCAGGTTTTGAATATAAAAAGAAATTATCTGTGCAAATTATCCTATGTGAACTGTGGTATTTTGTTTACACAGAATGTCCCATATAATTTTTTTATAATGAAGGGTATTTCAAATTCACCATATCAGATAAAGATATGACAATTACACCTTTCAGTTGCAATTACTGCTATTTGTGCAAACATTTACCACCCATTTGTTTTAGCTCTATTGTTTTATAAGCTAAATTGGTAAAATTTTTTCCAAACAAAAATACCTTTAATTTTTCATAAGATACAGTCATTTGTTATTATAGCACAGCTCTCTTGGTTAAATTACATAGTTTTAATAAAAAACCCAATATTAAGCCTTAAAAAATAAAGCTTAATGGTATTTGTGGCTTCAGATTTTTAAAAAACTTATATTGTCCTTGGAATCCCCCAAAGCACAGTTGTGTGTCTTCTGCCTCGTCTCTTGCATGATACTAAAGCCAGAGCCAAACCCTCTGTGGAGGGGACACAGTGCCTGGAGCACCCCATTTCCTTCTGCCTCAAAATACCTTTTTCTACCCAACAGCCTAGATAGAGCACTACGCAGCATGGGCAGTCATCCTCCAGATGCACCTGAGCCTTGGCTAAGTTCCTGGCAAGAAATATTCCAAGAAAAATATCTGCTGCCTTTAAGAGAACAAGTTTTCAACCCTGTGGGGTTACGAAAGCAGGTTAATTTTTTGGTCAAAATAATTTTGTCATCCCATTAAAATTCTATACATTTTTTTTGTGGGAGTTTTTATCTTCTGTTCTGTAAGTAAAGAAGAGAAGAAGGGAGCAATGACAATGAGTAAGTATATTTTTATAAAATTAATTCTGAAAAATGATTTTCAAGAACAGATTAAAAAATCTAGATACATTTTTTTTGGCAGTTTTTGCTTAATACAGTTAATATTTTTTGACTGACTGTTTTTATTTGACATTTCAGGACAAAAGGGTCTGAGTCAGGTGGCATGAAGCCACACCATGACCTCCAAAGAAAGTGCAAAGCCTCTATTAATTAGCCTCTTCCCACAATGGACATGAGGACAATATTGGAGTGCTGAAGAATATTTGGAGACAACACAAGGAGAGCTAAGGGAATGCAAGAAGGCAGGAAACAGTTAATCAGTCCCAATGGGTAATGAGCTTACAAAAAAAAAAAGTGAAAAATTGTTGAGAAATCAGTTATTTGCAATGAAAGGGAAACAAAATCAGTAGCAAAAGAAACTGAAATAGGCTGAAAACCAGGAAGACAGCAGAGAAGTATAATCATAGAAGAGGAGGAAACTGCCTGCGTGCAAATAATAGCTCTTGCCTTTCTCAGACAGAAATGTCACTCCCAGGAAACCCTTCAGATTTTGGAAAAGTTGAAAAAAAATGACAGGAAAGCATAAGGTATGCAATCAAGACTGAAGAAGTAAGTATGGAGTCAGGCTAAAAAACTCCCTATTACATCTTGATTTGGAGTGTTTTGCTAAAAAGGACACTCAGGAATAACAGATTCCCTTTCTCTTCTAAATTAGATACTGATAAATTCCTCCCTCTCTTTGCTCTCTCACAAAGTTCTCTTTCATTATTTCCTCTGCCATGAGGCTCAGACCGTGCCTCTGCACCTACCTGGAAACCTAAGGAGAAAGCTTGAGCTCAGGGAGGTCCTCTGGTGTGCTGAGGAACCTCTGTCTGCCCTGCCACATAAATAAACAGCCTTGGTGGTTTGCTTCACCAGCTCCCAGCCAGCCTGGCCTAGCCCTGACCTCTTTGGCAAGAGAAATATTACGGTCAGCCAAGTCCTGGCTTAGCCCAATCCCTGTTTGATCAGGGGAAGATTATGCTAAGAGCTTTCCTATCTGAATGCAGCATGTGAGCATTCCGGCTGGCTTCTGCCTTCCTGTTGTAATCACTTGATAATCAGCAGCAGCACACACACCTTCCACAGACACCTCCTAAGCAAAGGGTCCAAAGCTCTCCTGTCACCAGCCTTTTCCATGTCCCTGGAAACAGGATAGCTGGGTGAGAAATTGTAGCATGAAGCCATTGTCCTTATCATACACTGTGGGATATTTTTTGAGCAACACAAATGCATGCAAAGTGATTAGCCATGGCTGTGCCCCACTGAAATAATACTGCTTCCTTCTGATAAGCAAAGTAACTGTTTTGAATGTGACTTCACCTTATTCTGTGCTGTTACACAAATTGGGGATGTTATCTTGGAGACAAGGACAATAACAAAAATAATCTATTCCCATTACTTTCATGGTATCAATGTTATCTTGCTTAAAACCAAAAAGTTTTTAAAGAAAAGTCTGATGTCACATCCGGTGCTGGTGGGATGAGGGCATGTCGAGGTCTGTCCTTATTCCAGCACTTTCTCTCTGTGGAAGTCAGTAAGCTTGTATGTAACATTTCTGTCTTGCCCTTATAGATTAATAACTGAATTAACAGTTAAAACCTGAGTGCACATCAGCTGGAAATGCATCATCTTGAACGAACTGATCATAAAGCAACTGTGAGTTTCTGACGCGATGCAGCCAAAAAAAGGCAAACGCAAACTTACAAAAACATTTTCGACACCAATTCACAACTACAAGTGTCTCTGTATAAAGCATTGGTGAGATATCAAACAACCCAACTGGTATGCCACATCCTATATAATATGCAGGTAATGCCATTTAAGGTAACTGAGGGAGATGAAAACCTGGTTTCAGAGAGGAGGAAAGAGAATGTGGCTTGTTTAGTCTAGTCAAACAAAATCTGAGACAGACTCATCTCTCTCTCCAGGGGACCATAAGGGGGTTAATCTAAGAATATATACTATGAGAATGTCAAGGTATCTAAATTTGGGTGATGAAAACAAGTGAGTACAACCTAGCAGTTAATATGTCTAGGCAGAAAGTAGAAATCAATTCTGAGCCTTTACAGAATAAGACTTTTCCTATCCAGGTACTTCTAAAATGTGAGATGGGAAAATTCAGAAAGGATGATACAATGTAAAGCTTGTGGCAAGTGGGACAGGACTCATGGACTAGAAAGCGTCTTCCGGGTAAAATATAAGTGTCATAGTGAAGCTCCACTAAGAAAAAGAACAGTCAATTTGACCCTGCTGTCAGGAGTCCTTGGTCCTCAGCAACCACCCGGCACACACAGCTCCCAATGGTAGCAGGGCTCTCGACATAGATGCATCCATTTGGGAACATATTTTGCATAGTTGGTACATAGCTTCCTTGAACAGTTAAACAAGGCTCAGATTTGGGTTCCCTGCCCAGTCAACATGCAGCTAAGCAAACACATTCTTATAATCCTTTTCCCCTACAAGAAACAACTATTTCCTGGAAGAAGTCACCCCATTTTCTTTTCTGTCCTGTTTAGACACACATTTACGCACAACAAACACAGCCCAAATGAAATCAAAGCAAGGTACTTAGAGCAAATATGGAAAGAAACTTCTTACTGGCAACGATGTTTTCTAAGGGGCTAGATTACAAAGCCGCACAGAGAAGCACCTTATACAAATGGGACTACTCATGAAATAGGTATGGGTCAGTGTAAGCATTTTATAATATAATATATAGGGCTTTTAGTAAAAGAGGGAGATAAAACCATAGTGTATTGGAATATGGAAGGCAACTGAATAGCATGCTTGGAAATATCCAGCATTAAAAAAAAAATCTAATCCCATTAATCTTGAAGAGACCTCGAGGATTGACTATGACACAACGAATCTGGGACAGAAGAGTATCATAAAATACTTTACATATATTTCACCGAGAAGTATGGTTTAGAGAGAACATTTTAAAATACTGCAACACAAAGCTAAGGTTTGGGGACACGTGGAAAGATTCCCTTAAATCTTTAGTGATACCGGCCTTGCTCATTCTTGGCTCCACCTCAGTCTTTGTTAAAAGGGGTAACTTGAAGAAGTAGTGGTAATTTATAAGACCAGATCCTTTATTGTTGCAGTACCTTTGAATTCATTGTTGGGGTTTGATTCACATGATAGTATCTTTCACCTGCTTGACTAGAATGGGCCACTAAACTAATCCAAGAAAAAGCTTGGCAAGTTCCCCACAGACTTTTATCTCCTTTTTGTTCCTCACTTGCCCTATGTGTTTAGCTTGCATGACTTTCTTTAGTCACAGACTGTTCAAGACTTGCTAAAAGACTGTGATCCTTGGTCAAAGGCTGTACAAAACTCCTTGCATGCTCCTTGTACTTCACACAGCAAGGTCCTGTTCTCAGTTGGATGCTACGAGGTAATGTAATATAAATAGCAGCTGGAAAGTTAAGACAGGGTACTCAGACCTCACGTCCAGCCTACTCCCTTGTACAGACATAGCTCAGACACACAGGGCACCATCATGTTGTGGAGAAGCAACAGATTTAAATCATCTGTGATGCTCTGGTTTATCCTGTCTAATGTTGTGTCATTCAGCTCTTTGTTGGGAAGACATTTCACACTACACGACTCAGCTTTATTTCAATTTTCCTATCCTTGCATGTTGCTTAAGCTAAACCAAGTTGCTGTGGCAACAGGCTGGTCCTGATTGAAAGGAAAAAAGCTTGGAGAATCAGGAGCCCAGTCCTGTAGTCCAAAGAAAGGGCAGAAGGTGGGTATTTGTGTGACAAAAGAGATCTCCAGAGCACTGAGCGAGAAGTGAGATGATAATAGGAACTGTTGAAAACAGTGTGGATGGGAACCTTAAACAAGCAACGGTACTTCAGTACTAAAGCTGTTTCTTACAAGTTCATGCCCTACATGTCGTAACGTGTAACAACCTATCCTTTGCTGGTTTTATTGATAAAAGTGACTAGAATCACAATTAAGGATTTGATTTACTGGCAATTCATCATGCACAACACACAGCAGCAGACCATTTTAGATAGGATTAAGTCTGAACACCTAATTAGTAGTCTCACAACCAGTCTAGTCTATTCCCTATACCAGTCAGTGTACAGACCCAATAGAAGCTCCAATATGATGTAGTTTTCTGTTGTAATTAAAAGGCAGCATTTGTAGAGTAAGGGCTAAAATGAGAGGCTGGACTCATCTCACCTTTCTGCAAGTATCTACAGCTGAACTAGTCACCCTGAGTTCCTTTTACAAACAACAGAGAAAATGAGGCATTTCAATCTGTCTCATTCTATGTACCTAACTCCGATTTGAGATGAGATGATTTTCTCTGCTAACCTGAATATTGCCTGAGGGTCGGTTCTGATGCAGATGCCTACAATATAATCTCTATATCTGGCCAGAGTTTTGGCCTTGGAGGCCTGAACTCTGGTCTCTGGACTCCAGCCAATTTTAGTGGTGGGCAAATCACCTCATCTCTGCAGAGCAGGGTTTCTTCTCAACAAAATTTAGCTGTCTGAGACAAGCATTGAGTTTAGGCAAGTCATGCAGATGTACTGCACAACCTGCTGAGAGAAGGAGGCTCTTCTTGATGGCAATTCAAGTTAGACTTGTGGCCTGAATTATCCTGACTCACTTATATGGTTAAAGTCAAGTAAATCCTGGCTCCTTGCTTTGTAATAGTATTTCCTATAGCTAGAGTATTGAATCTTATGGGCAGGGCCCTGGAAAAGCCTTTGAAAAACAGGTTTGACACCTTAAAGGAAAACCACCACCCAGGCTTCTGGTAGCTGAAAAGTGAAGTGCAAACATATAGCCTGTGTTGTAAGAACACTTGTCTTCATGCTGCTCAAGTTTGTCTTCTGTGGCAGTAGTGACTCAGCATCTCTATGTTACCTACTCCGGAGTTAAAATCAGAGGAACACAGACTCAATGTGAAACACCACACTGGGAGCAGAGAGCTACTGCATAAGAAACAGAGCTACTTCTCTGGATCATTACTAGTAGTCGTGGCAGTGGCACACTTTAAGACACAGGTTCCCGCACTGGAATATAAAGAACCTCTTTAGCTGGAGTCGGGGTTAGGCAGACACTGCATTAAAAGCAATCTCTTGAGTTATGCTGTGCTGGAGCTCTAAGAGGATTATACAAACAAGGAAAACCTTCGGCAGATGCAAAGGTAACAAAACAGAAAGGATACAGGTTTTATTTGGGCATTCATAAGAGGTTTCTAAGTTGACTTCAGTAGTTCTCATGACAAGAAACAGAGAGTGTATCCCTGAAGCAGTTGAATAATCTAAGATACTGAGTTGTGTAGTCTCATCCTATATGCTCCTTTTTCAATAATCAGTAATGATTTATTTTTTGTCCTGAAAAGTGCATGTACTAGCTTTGGGGTTTCGGTTGGGTAATACTTCTGAACACAGTTAGCAAAGCCCATAGGTTTCTCACAAGTAGAGAACACCCTTCTCCCTGAGGACTGCATCCCTGTTCCATTAACAAGGTGCTTCTTACTACCTTTCCCATTTTATCTCACCCCAAATGTCCATTCACAAATTCC
>JAAGNO010009165.1:45722-58800 GCA_033439905.1 Ceryle rudis | reverse complement strand
TTCCTCTGTTTCCACTGTAGTAGTTTAAAATGCCTTTTATTTTTCCATACTGAAAATATTTTTATTTTATATAAACTACCCAGTGCTCTATAAACTCTCTGATTCCTTCTTTTTCTCTCCAAAGGGATAACATGATGCTTATTTCCTCCCCAAGGTTTCACCAGAGAGTTTCTTTGTACAAATGAATATAGGTCAGTGAATTTAGACCATATGTGTTACTCCACTGGGTGGTTGTTCCATTTTACAGTAAATAAGGCAGGACATCTGTTTTAACAACAGAAAAACCTACAGGAGCTTGTCAGACTGGACTGGTTTTGTACACCTTAAGCATTAAAAGACCTTGAAGCCACAGTAAGTAACACAGGAGGTCAAAGAGAACCTGTGGGCATTTTAATCTGAAATTATTCTTAATAAGAGCTCTATAGATAAATGAATGAAAAAAAAACCCAAGTTCTTTGACAAGATGTAGAATTGCATCAGATTTCTGTGTTGGGAAGAAAATCATCATCAATCAGAATCCGGTTAATCCATTAAAGTAAAATTGGTTTAAGCTTACTTAAATTATTTCTAGTATTTTGAAACCAGGAATATTTCTATCATTGTTTTAACATTTCTGATGGTTACACTGATTACGTTGATACTGCTGATCAAATCACTGACATGTCTCAGTGTGTCACATACATATTTTTATTATGGAGAGTCAATGTTGTATTTTCCATATTTACATTACAAGATAATAAATATACTTTAGTTACAAGTTATAAAAAAGTCACTATGACACAGTGATGTGAAAAAAAAAAAAACAGTGAAGAAGTTACTCAATGTATAAGACTGCTAAACTCAGTTTAAACTGCAGTGCCTGAGAGCAGTTAGATTGAGCATCCCACTGAGCATATTGTTAGTAAGCAGATTTTGACAAGTCTTGAGAGGAAAATTGTGTTTAAAGGTTAGATTGCTTTAATGCCTTACATTAAAAATTACTTAATCCAGGCTCTTAAATCTGAAAACAGAAAAATCTTCATAAAGATCTGAAATAAATACTACGGTATAGCCAGTGATGTACACAGATGGTGATGTTGGGGAAGAATGCCAGCATACAGAATCGCAATGTTCAGTGAATCACAGGCAAAATAATTAATGGCATTTCTAGTAGCATAACACCCTGCAAACATACACACTGCCTCATGGAGTACTTGTCAGCAATATTAGTCTAGGAAATAATTAGTCCCTGTAAAGTTCTTTCACGCTCTTTCACCAGATGGCCAGGCAAGACTGTCAGCTAAAATCCTGCTGTTTCAGCACTGGAGTAAATACCGAGGACTTATGCTTTATGCTACTCTGTGCAAGGTCTGGGCATGCTACACTGTGCTCGTGGTTTCATTCTCTCAGGTACTGCATACCCATAGAGCACGCTTCACAGATCACAGCAGACCATTTTCTCGAGCATCGCCACCAAGCGCACTTCACACCCCAACATTTGCAAGCCACTCCTCAGAAAGTTTTGCCATCTGCCAAAACGTAGGACTTCTCCAAAGAGAATGAGATCAGAATCCTTATATTTAGAAGCAAAATGAACTCCAAAAGAGACAGCATACTTGCTTAAAGCGAGAAATATGTTAATAATAGCTCAGAATTACAGGAGCTGGCCAGTCAGGCAGCAGCTTCACGTTCAACTAACCTTCACTTTATCTCACTTCACTTTGTTATCGAGCAAACATTGAAGGCACTTTCCAGTGACGCACTGCCTGTTCCCACAAATACCAAATATTGGTTTACTCTGGTTTATGCATGCTGTATGATCAGCTACTAATTATAATGGAAGCCTGGCAAGATGGAAGCACAGAGCTGGGTAGAGTTATCCAGCAGAAATGCATACACTGGCCTAGAAATAATACACAAGCACTAGAATATGAAAACATACCTTCTATTCTGTTTGGGTTCCTATATCCTAGAGCTAGATCCAAGGCTCTGGAAGTCAAAGAAGAGTAGTCTTTTCTTAGAAACGCAAGACCAGCTCAAAGACTTGGAATACTTGATATGGCATTTGACATCTATAAGACTCGTAAGCAGCAGCACAGGGAATTCTGGGAAGTTAACACCTCTCCTTTGAACAAGGAGCGGTGAGCCTGATTTGGCTGATGATGGGAAAAAGAAAACAAAATAGGCCACTGAGCAGCACTGCTGTGGCTGTAGCTGAGACAGAATTTCCATTTCAAAGCCTGGTTTTCCATGGCCTACTTCTCCCTTATAAATACAAGCTGCAAGTTAAAACTTGGCCCATAGAGTTCACCTGTCAACATTTAGGAATGAAAGACTGAATCAAATTGCTAGGAAAAAAAAAAACAAACCTGGAAAGGAAAAAAGATACTATTGGTAATACAAATATATTTATGAAAAAAAAATCTACTGTTCTTTTGGGGAGGCTGTAGGGAAAGAAAGAGCCTTGTCTGCTTTCATCAGATATCAGCAGCAAACCACAGCTGCAAACTCCTATGAAGACAGTGACTACAAAGCCCAAGATGGCTCTTTAGATGTGTTTGTCTTCAGCAGAAAGTCATCTCAGGTCTGAACATGAAAAAAGAACTTTGACTTTGCAGGTTCAATGTTGACAGTCACTGAGTGCCTGGCACAGGAAAAAAAAATTATTTTCAGCTGTGCACCAGTCTAGTCTCAGTCAGAGTTAGCCTCAGTGGTTTGATATATTGCCAGAGTCTGGCCTGAAGGACACAGTCTGGTTAGTCAGTGGCTGGTTAACTGATACATCCAAACCTGTCTGGTGACATCCAAATGCAGGATGGCTTTCTAGGGAAGCGTAAGTCTTCACAGAGGTTTCAGCTACCTACTTAGTGCACAGCACACATACAGAACATAGATTTGCCAGGATTTTCTCTCAAAATCTCACGTTGCCTGACACAGTACTTCAATCACTTCCAACTAGCCTGAACTGCAATGCTCCACCAGGAGCAGGGAATGAAGTAGTTGGGGCTTTCCATGCTACTGCCTCCAGTCTGTTTGCAGGTCAGAGATGCAGAAGCCTTCGAGACTGAACACAACCATGCTACTTTTCTGTGAAAACAGAGAAGAAAACAGAAAGGCGCATGGTGTGGGATGATAGCTAAGTATTTACTCCTCTATGCAGTCCTTGTATCGGCTTACCCGTAACAGCACCCAAGCACCTTCCAACAGTCCATTAAGTGATGCTGCTAAAATCTGTTATGTACGGTTCATTCGCTCCTCCATCCTATTTGATTATCCTATCAATAAGTGGCAAGTTTCCCACTTTATAGATAATCATGACCTTAGCTGTCTTTGGCACATTAATCAGTATACAGCTTGTGTTTTTCAATGGTACAAAGCTTTTACTGTAGATAACAAAAACTAGCAATGAGTACTCCCCAGCACCTCACAGTCACTACTAAACCATAACACAGTACTCACTGGTGAGCTTTGGGGAGCACTGAGATTAGGTGATGAGAGGAATGCTTTGAAAAGTCTGCACACTACAGCTCACATCTATAATAACCATTAGGGAAATCTAGGCGTTCTTTTCTCTGCAAGAGCAATGACCAATTCAGACAACAAAGCAGTCAAAGAGGAGATAATTAAAGAAGACTAACTGAATAATTTATTCTGTGAAAATGAAGTTTAGGGTTTAGAGTTTCCTACTTAAGGAAAATGTCAGCACTTCAATGGGAGAAGTTGTCTTCTGAAGATACAGAAATGTGAGAAACACTAAAATATTTAAGATGTGTATTAGAAAACAGTGATTACATTTTTGGATTGTAAAAAAAAAAAAAGCCATGACAGCTCTGCTGCATTTTACATACATTCTGCCCAAGACAAAAATTTGTTAGTACATTAGACTGCCTTGTGCCGTTTTCTACAACGTGCTGAAACTTTAACAGCCTACTTGTGAAAACAAAATTGATTTCTCTGGAAAGCTGCAATTCAGACACTGGTACTGTTCAGCCATACACTTAGCATTACTCTCAGCAAAGATTTAGATTATAATTGAAAATGCTTTAATTGTTAAACAACACCTAATATTCCAATTTTTAGTCACTAAGAAAGCAAAAGTAATACCCTAGTGATACTTTGTAATAACACGCACTGCGGTCAGTGCACTAAGCAATTACCTGTGTTGATTGGGTAGGTAACAGGGCTATGATTTCCAAAGATCCTTTCAGAGCTTGCCGTGCTGTTCCAGTTCAAGCTAAAAGAGAGAGGTATGTGGCAACGGTCTTGAGCAAAGATACAGGAAGAACACTGTTAACACCCCAATCCCCCCATCAATTCTCCTCTGAAAATAGTTTGGATTGAAAAATTGATTAGAAGAAATCTGCTAGGTTCTGTTGCTCACATTAAGACATAAGAATAGCCACAGAAATGAGAACCTGCCCCCTGATTGACCTACAGTCACCCTGTGCCTGTGAGGCAGTGTATGAGCGTACATCAGTGGATGCGATTGTCTGGAGCAGACAGCAGCCCCCAGCAAAGCGTTTCTCCACCCAGTTTAGTTCCCTTGCTAGAGATAGTGGCTGCTGGTGCACTTTGCCTAAAAAAGGGAGATGATTGTAAAATGCATCAACAGAGGGATCAATCTCACCTAACTTTCCATTGTAGACACTACACCTAAACTTTTGGCTTTCAGACATTTAAGTTTAGCATTTACACTTCCATCACAGGCCATGGGCAGAAATAATCACTGTAAAAGTCTAAAAAAAGCTTTGTAAATCCAACTCTAGGAATATCAATGTCTGTGCACCAACTGAATGGGCACCTAAGCAACTACTTCCAACATGAACCTCAACATGTGCCTGCAACTAAGCATGATAAATGCCAGTCAGAATGTGATGGAATTTATTAAACAGCTTCAGTAGTAACAGATTTAATGCTTACTATAGCTGGTGCCCAGGAGAAAAGAAGGGGACCACACACATACGTAGACCATGCCTAGTCATCAAGTCCCAACTTTTGTGCTAGTGTCAGATTTTGCTTATCTCCCTCACCCCAGACCTATGAAGTCTGACCAAGCAATCAGCAGAACACTAAGCTGGTAACAGTGAGCCACTGACTGAAATGGAGCAGCTCTGGAGATGGAAGATAGGATAAGAAATGGTATGGGTAACATCAAAATAGTCTCAGCTCCTCCTTAACAGGAAGCAAAAAGTCATCAGAAAAGAGTGTCAGGGAGAGAGGCGAAGGGAGAAAGAAAGAGAAAGCTTTAGCTCCACCAGATACAATTTCCCCGACTAAAGAAGGCCCTCCTGGGCCATCAGGCAAAACAGTCTTTTGGCTACATGATCCCATAACGTTCATGATGACACTGGGTAGGGAGAAACTCCATTCTCAGCATGGTGCAAACAGGACCACGGGACAATGTCAGTCCTCCACTGCTCCTTTGGGCAGATGACCAAGACAGACTAGTGTCATACATTAATTTTCAAAATGAGGTGCCATACCTATGTGGGAAAGGGAGAGAACCTTTTACAGAAAATATAAACTCATAATGAATGATACTTTCAAGAATGGGTGGGGGGAACTAGTTCATGATTATGAGCAGAAGATAAATACATTTTGCCAGATAAGAAACTGTTTTTTTCCCCTTTATATTCATAAATGTCGTGCTAATAGGGGAAGAAAATACAGAATGGGATAAGGCATCTTCCCACCATGTTTCATTATACATCTCTAAATAAAGCTTTCTGGTTTGTTTGTTTGGGGTTTTTTTCTGAGAATTATCACATGAACTATCATTGCTTTTCTTTCACTCTGAAAACAGGAACTTAACCAATTTGAATTGCATCAGAATAAAAATCTGATAAAACATGTGGTTCTGGTAAGGTACACCAATTCCTTCAGCTAAAGAGACTTTTTTTTCCTGGAAGATGTAATATTACTATGTGTATTTATTGGGGAATAAATTCATAAATGGCTGGCATAAAACAAACAGAAAATGCTAGTCACAAAGCTTTCAGTCACGGTTTGCTCATTTATACCCCGCTTATCTTCTAGTATATGCCACAAGAAGTAATCAACTAAATAAACAATCTCTTTAGTAGGTAATAAAATGTTACTGAGTTTCCAGACTCACAACATGTGTGATAGCTATAAATCAGACTTACTCGAAACTGGTACTGATTTGCAGTTTTGGACACGTCATCCCTGGGAGTATTTAGGACTAGCTCAGATGAAGCTCTGAGCAACCTGGTCTAGTGGGAGGTGTCCCTGCCCATGGCAGGGGGGTTGGAACTGGATGATCTTTAAGGTCCCTTCTAACTCAAGCCATTCTATGATTCTACGATTTTTGAAACACCACATTTGAAAACGAGGTGCTGGAATTTTGTTTCTCTATAGTCTCTGTCTCTTCAGCAATCCTGAGAAGGGTACGAGTGTTTGGAAATGTGCCCATGTCTTTTCAGCTACAACAGCTATTATAATATGGGATATTACCTCTCCTGCAAACCTTGCCTAACTTTTATATTGCCCAAGCTTTTAAATGAGTATAAAACACTTTCAGATGTCAGTTACAGTTACTGCTGAAAGTGTTCTGCTGTAAATTACCAACCACAGTGTACTGTGAAAATCTGCCAAGAGATGATACAAAAATTACTCTGATCAACACTAGGACAGAAGAAAAAAGTAATGAAAGAATCACCTCTCATTGTCCTAACCTCTACTTTTTTGAGGTGTTTGGGTTCTTGGCAAACTCTAACTAGAGATGGTAGCCTAAAAATGGTCTTGCCACCTTCTGCTTCTCAGCAACTTGAGGAAGAGAAGCTAGAAGCCAGCCATCCTTTTAACTAGTCTTCTGGACTAAGATCTTCTCTTCTGACAAAGGTGATGGCATCTGTGAGGAAGGTAGGGGTGTCTGTGTCCCCAAATGACTGGACTGTCCTGTAACTCCCTTTGGTACTGTCTGCAGCTCACATCCTCCACCCCACAGAGTGTCTGCTGTCCCAGGAACATGTGGAGGACGGGCAAACCCTGGCAAAGGGATTTTACAGTGCTCTAGGATGCGTGAAACCTTCATGACAGCTGAATAAATGCATCAGGATGATAAATGTTGCATGCTCTCACCTGAGAACATTTGTAGAGAGACAGGGAGATGCATCATCTGTTCCTCCCAGACAAACATCATTTAGACAAGAAAGAGGAGTTATGGAGGACTCCTTATGTCTTGGTGGTCCCACATCAGTCCTATAAAGACCTCTCTAGAAAAAAGCTTTACGTTAAAAAAAGCATATTAACTTCCCTTTGACGACAGTGCACAGCATGTCTGAGAAACTTACATACCAGCAAGGTATAGATCAAGGAGGACACAGCTATATAACAGTTCACAGCAAAGGTGCTATGCAAAAAACTAACTTCTCAGATCTGTGCTGGGTAATCAGGGATGAAAAAACCCTTTTTTTTTTTTTCCTTTATATTTGAAACAAAGCATAGTTAGACAGTATTGTATTAAGTCCTAATTCTTCCCACACAACTAGCACAGAATTTTAAAACTGTTTCAAAACCTGAAATAGCGCCTAGACATTTCCCAAAATATAAAGAATCCCAATTTTGGAATGAGACTGTACAGTCAGCTTTTAGCCCCATTTGAAATGAATGAGAAATGCTACAAAGAAGCTGTTAAAACACAGTACTAAACTTGTTGATCACTGAACATCTCTGCCCAGTAGCTGCTGGCCTGCAAGTTTATGGTACTACCAGATGATTTGGGAGACATGGTTTGGAGGTATCTGTGCTGAGCTGTCTCTGTCCAAACAAACAAATTCAGTCCAGTGTAGCTGAGGTACACCCTCCTAGAGGTTCTTGGTAAAGATTTTTCCATTAATTTCTCACAGTAAGTCTTAGTGTGGGAGTGCCATGTTGTAACACACTACCTATACTTGAACCCAATGTGATGCACCAGCGTGATACTACCCAGGAAACCTTCCAGTCTGAGTCAGCATTTGCCAGAGGGATCTGAATGATGTGATCTAGAATAGCTATGACTTTTGTTTCAGTTTAAGAAAGAAATTAAATAAGCGTTCAAACCAATTAAGAGCTAGCCCTGTTTTGCTTTCCACATTATGGACCTTGGTCAAATTCAGCATAGACTGGATCAAAGGTCTCTTGCTATAAAATCAGGTTGCTCCAGGAAGAGAAACAACAGATATCATGGAGCAAGAATGAGACACATAATTTTGGAAAGAAAGGCAAATGTACCAGGGGCAGACAAGTAAGTGAATGACACGTGACAGATATTGGCCACATGGCTTACACTTGGGTACATTGGTTGTGTCAGTGGAAGATTTCGAGCAAAACAATTCACTATTAGCTCTATTGACCCATATGGATCACCCAAGACTCTCCTGTGAGGCCACCAGTCTTTGAAAATGATGTTAGACAGATGTTTCCAACATAGGTTGGAAAGAGAAAATACCAACACCAGACAAAGAGGACTCGCTGTTTTGAAGGATCCAAGTAATGGTTTGGGCACCTGTAAAAGCTTTATCTGTGGGGAAACCCCTGTCTTCTTCAACACAATTTAGATTAAAGCTTTAGTACCTGAGAAATTGCTTCTCCCTCTCATACCAAGATTTTGTCTTAATGTCTTTGCATTGCTGACACAGAAACTTTGCTTTTTTTAAGTCCCGTTTTACATTACAATCCTTCTTTACTATTGTATTACCTTACTACTACTTATCTATGTCATCATTATCATAGTAGAAAGTGAAAAACTGCATGGAGAAAATTACAGTAATTAAACTTGTATATGAAATGGAAGACCTTTAATAATTCACTGTGCTTCCATACAAAATCAGTTGCCACAGTACATATGAGTCAGGAATGGGAGTAGGCATCTAATTTGGCTGGAAACATTAGCCATGAACTGCAAGCTACTATAACCTTGCAGAGACCCAAAGAAGAAAGGCCATCTTTTCTTGTACTTTGCATCTGTTTCTTGTAGCTGAGGTTCAACTGTTTGAGGGACGGACTGCAGCTTTTTTTTTATAGTCTAAGCAGGGTCTCATTTTTCAAGCGATCCCATTAAATTTGTTTATGGAGTAACGTGGTGTTGAATGCACCGTTGGCAGGATCTGGCCCTGCATGGATAAACAAGTTGACCCACACAACTTCAAATGTCATTGTGATTGCAATGGTAAATATCCCAGGTTAGATGTATTATGACCAATGCATCCAGAACTTATGTTTATAAATATCTGAGGTCTGAGTGCCGGGAGGAGGGGGCAGCCTCTTCTCACTCGTGCCCTGTGATAGGACAAGGGGGAATGGATGCAAGCTGGAGCACAGGAGCTTCCACTTTAACATGAGGAGGAACTTCTTTACTGTAAGGGTCACAGAGCACTGGAACAGGCTTCCTAGAGAGGTTGTGGAGTCTCCTTCGCTGGAGATTTTCAAAACCCACCTGGATGCGTTCCTGTGTGACCTGTGCTAGATTATATGGTCCTGTTCTGGCAGGGGGGTTGGACTCAAAGATCTCCAAGGCCGCTTCCCACCCCTGACATCCTCTGTGTGAACTTTTACTCCCCTTCTACTGATTGATGGAAGAATTATATCTACAAATGGGAATGACATATACAAGCTTTTGCCAGTCAAATGTTCCTAAAGAACAGGGGCCAGCAGCATAAATCTGATGTAATTTGATACACAGCATGGTGCACAGTCAAGCTGAAATGATCCTTAGATGATTCTTCTATTTCAGGAAGACAAAAAAAGAAGAAAATATCAGTATTAAAATTAAGTTCTTCAGACTATTTTGTCAGATAAGGAGCAGTTGCATCCAGGAGAAGTAGCTAGTGGCAGGTTAATATTTTATTAAAGCTTTACCTGGGGGCAAGCAGAGGAGATAACTGCCACTGAAATAATACTTAAGACCTTTTCCAGACTTGAATTCCACCATGCCACCTCATTATTATGAATGTTTATCTCACACTTGTAATGGTTCCAACTTGGTTAGGTCAGTATTTTGTTTGTTTCTCCTTTTTTTCTCCCCCCTCAGAAAACAATAACAAAGGGAAATCTTGGGACTGACAAGTATGAACATAAACAGATATTTTTAAAATCTCTGACTCTGTCCAGTCTCAGTCAAGGCACTGTGCTTGCTCAGCACTAGGGATAATCCCTGTCCAGGACTGACAGTGGGACCTACTCCACATGGAGCAACCATCACATTCAGATTCCCCAGCAGCGATTAGGATGAAAAGGGTGAGGAATTGCCTAGTCCCTGGGTTGTCAATGTACCAGGCTTCAAACAAGCAGGGCTTTTTCCTTAATGTCAAGACTTTTTATCTGAAGGAAAGGCAGGTTGGTGCCAGTGCTGCCAAGAGTAAAAGCTTCCATGCAACATTCAGAAAATAGCCCCAGAACAATTTAATTTCATCTTTAATGGCATGCTTCTTCCTAAAAGCTCTTCATGGAGGTGGGATTAGTGATTAAGAGATATGGAGGATGCAACATCTATGGCTGTGAAAACTGGAATTAATGTGATTATGCTAAGCAGAACATATTCTGGGCATCAGTGGTTTGCAAAGATTTAATGAAATGTGCCCCAAGCATAGAATATTCTCTGTGGAAAATAAAGCATGATATTCAGAGAAGGCTGGGATAAAGGGGTATTTTATGGGCAAGCAGAGGAAAATCAACTGTCACTTTATATGAAACAGCTTCCCTCTGTTGTGCTCTTTTGATCCGTACCATAATAAAGCAAGTATAAGAAATTTATGATCTTGGAGTACTGTTAGTGTCTCCTTCCCACATGCCACATTTTTCCTCATGGGGGAAAAAAGGAAGGAAACAGTAAAAAAAAATACAACACAAGAAGATGACAAACCAATCAATGTGTGTGAAGTATACCGGGGATGAACATTAGCAGCTGCTACTCCCTCTAATACACAGGTCTAGTTCTGTGAAGAGATTGCACCTTGGAGGATATAAAAAACCCACTGTCCATGAAATGTCATTATTCGGGGGTTACATTTTGACAGGTTTCATGAAGCATGAACATATGCAGAACAACAAATGTTCTGTGATGTCAATAATTCTGATTGCTTTGGAAAATGCATGCATCCAGACGTGTGCATGAAGGTTTCCCAGTGTAACAAAGCTGGTTTGGTTTGTTGTTGGGGTGTTTTTTGGGGTTTGGGTTTTTGTTTGTTGGGATTGGTTTCAGGTTTGGGTTTTTTTGTGTTTGTTTGGGTTTTTTTATTACACACATGACCATGAAAGAATTTCAGTTTTTGCTTATGTGTTGCTCACCTTGTTCTCAACCACGCCACGTGTTCTACAACCACACCTTACATCCTATACAACACAGTCAATCAATACATGTTATAGCAGCTTAGTGTTGCAAGGTGACAGTGTCTTGTGACACATCAGTAGAGTGAGAAGCAGGGCAGGTCATTTCCTAAGCTGTTGCAACTTTCTCACTTCATGGTGACTCTAAATGCCACAGTCACCTTTTCATGGCCTATGCAATCAACTCCACTCGCTACCGCAGAGTACCCCAAGCACAAACTAAATGTTCAGTGATTCATATTGATATTTCTTTTGAAAATAAACAAAACTGTATCTGTTCACCTTGGTTGCAGGATGACCAAGCAAGCACCTGAGTGAACTGAATTTACTGATTTGGTTTTAGAGCCACAGTCAAGGCAACAATAAGATAAACATTCCCAACCAACAGAAATTTTGCATCTAGGTAACTCCTAACAGCAAACAGACACCTATCTATCTACCTGTGCTTATTTTTGTTGTTTTCTTCCACTATAGAATGTATACTATTCAAAACTGTGCTCCAGCTGCATTTGTTTCCAAGAAGTGCATACACACCATTTCTGCGCATAGCAGAACTTGTAGGACTATTGCTCAGTTACGCAGAAGTTTCTCAGACTGAATCACAGACATGTGACAGCAGAAATAACCTGCACTATCTGCACTGGCAAGAGGTTGCCTTCAGAAAAAAAGATACCCATGCCCAAACATTTGTTCACAAAGTTCAGCAGACAGAAAAAAGGAATTTTTTCCAGGCTATCTCTGTATTTATATGAAAGTAGAGCCAGACTGCATATATAGTTACAGGTGAAATAATGGAAAATTTCTATTTCTGCTCTTTTCAACCAATTATACTTCAGGTATCCTTATTCACGGAAATCATGGTATCTTTTCTACTAGCTTTTGAAGTTCATAAAATGATTCATGAAGAGAATTATTCCAAGGTACTGAACTCAAAAACCCCAAGCTTGGTTCTGCCCTCTAGGAACAGTCTGATAGGAGAAGGTAGAAATATTTCTCAATTCTTAGTTTTCTTCTTTATTAAACTTCTGAAAATGTTCATTCTAGACTTTAGAAATAAACTGTTGTTGTACTGAAGGAGACAATCAAAGGCAAAAGTGAAATTTCATCTTCAAAAGCCAAAACTCTGAAAATTATCCCCAGAATATCAAAACCTTTTTAAGTATGGAATACATCTCCTAAGTAATCAAAGCTGATAAACATTCAAAAGTGTTAAAAAACTCTAGAATTTACTAACTTAGTAAATACCTTAACCATACCTTTGCACTTTTTATGTAACTTTCAAGAACAGTTTATGGAGGGAAATATAACTTGCCTTTATCCAGTATAAAAGTAAATATTTGTTACGTACTTATTTCTATTTTCATATATCCCAAAAGACCAATAATGCTAACAATGCTCACAAAAGCTGGAGTCCCATCTTAAAGCAATGAACAAAATGAAAAGACAATGGAAAGGAACAGCAGTACAGTAAAGCAAGGTATAGCTTTTACATCAGCTGTATAAGTTGCCTGGTATTTCACTGGCTATTGTACTTATATAATGCTATATAGGTGTTCGCAATTAAAGACTATTTATGGCAATTTAACAAAAGTTTTTATTATGAAAATGTGCTTATTAGTGACTAATTTATTCTGTGCTGTATATCCAAATTACTTCCTTGACCAGCAATATTTGTCTGCCTTTTTCACACTGAGAACTACTAATGTGGATGTCCACTGGAATTGTGGTACAACGGAAAACTCTGAACATTGTCTTTATTTAGCAGGCAAAATTA
>JAAGNO010009165.1:31308-45622 GCA_033439905.1 Ceryle rudis | reverse complement strand
TACTAATGTGGATGTCCACTGGAATTGTGGTACAACGGAAAACTCTGAACATTGTCTTTATTTAGCAGGCAAAATTAGTCAGACCAGGCTACACTAGCACAACTGAAAAGCTGAATAATTTTCATAACACAATTGATTTCTTACCACATGGCGACATTTAAGGGATTATAACAACTCACCAGGGTAATACCAAGCTTGATTAGAAGCCAGGGGGCCTGATTGTTATTGCAGTTAAGCCAGTGAAAATCCAGACAAAATGTAATTGATACCAGCAACTCTCAATTTGCACCAGCATAGCTAAAAGGAAAGTCAAGCACTGTATCTTTGATTGGGAAGTGTTTTTTCTTTTTTGCTTGGGTAAGTCATTTCCATATCTTTGAGTGATTAACAGTGATTGTTTCAACCCCCTTGAAGATATCTAAGGGTATTTGGTGTTTTCACTGCTAGATACACTGACATTACATAGGTTTGAGGAAGTGCCTTCATCTAAAGGAGTCACCACACAAGAAATAAATGTTATTTCTTAAGTAAACTTTTCTGGTGGACAGAAAGCCTTTAACATGCTCAGGATGCTAAGTCATAAATAAACATCCAAAGATAATGGGCTGGATTTTTCAAGAGCTATTCAGGTGTACAGGGGTGGAAGTAAGATTTGGGAAGCTTCTGAGGAACTCCCAAGCTGGGTGTTACACAACACAATCAACAGATACTTCAGGGCTGGATTAATCTGAACTCAGACATTTACAATGCAGGGAAATATGCACAAGGTAGTTGGCTAAACTCCCTCTGTCCACAGTAGGTTAAAAGGATAACTTCAGTAATAAGATTCATCTCATCCTAAATAAAATAGGTCATATGAATGTGGCCCCAAAACTGTTTTTTTCTCCTTACTGACTGTAGGGAACAGGGTGCACAGTTCATGGTGAGCAGCTTTGATACACATGTCTGTATGACACATTTTTAACTAATGGAAATGAATCCCATGTTTTCTACCCTCAACCCTGACTATGTAAATTAACTTCTCTTTCAATTCTGTTTTGGCCCACTCCAAGTGACTTTTCCTCCCTGGTTTGCTACTGGGAACACCAGTGCTGACTGCTGTGGATAGGGGACCATCAACTCCCAAGATTTTGGCTGCAAAGAATGGCCCCAGGGCATTTTTTTCTGCTGTAACCCACTGAGGCTACATCTACAGTGGTAAATCGCATCTCTTTCAATTAGACATGCATCAGACCATTCTCTGGCACAGAAGCCAGCTGGTCTAGAATAGCCCCTGTCCATTTTGCTGAACTCTCACCCTTCAAAATGGAATGGGATGGTGTTATGTGATGCCCTTCATAAGTGTTAGCAGAGATCTTTCTTCTGTAAGGCTACCTTCCTCATATACATAGCCACGTGCTGTGTTCTTTACCTCTGGATACAGTTTAGCCCCCAACATCCACTTTCTGCTGTGGAAAAAAGCTGCTGCCCCACCTGACTGAACACCCTATGTGGGGCCAAGGGTGTGCCAAGCAGATTCTTATGCCCTGGCCACTTCAGGCACAAGCATCCCATCAGATTTATGGCACCTCCTATCCACAGAGGAGAGGGGACTTCAACCAGCAACCCCAGAACTGTGTTTCAATTTGAAAACAATAGCCAGAATCAATTGAAATGTGGATGAGGTATAATATGCATCAAAGATGAGGCAATCTGGGGTTATTCACCTTTGCTGGTGAGCTGCTGCAAAGGATCCTCACAGCACAGATGCTCCCTGCAGAAATAATGATTGTCCAGAAAAAAAGCAAGCAGCATGTCCTCACTTGTCAGCCTGTCTTCCAATTTCCTCTGCTCACCAGGGATATACCTGCCAGCCTACCTTCTCCATCTTCTATTACTTTTCTTTTTATTCCAGTTTATTTTTATCATCTGCTCAGTATCGTAAGTAACAGACAGATAGCATATATTTATCTACCTTTACAAATAGTTCTTCATAGCTTCAAACACTGATGTTATGGATAGAAAACTTTGTCTAAATTCACAGTCTATAAGAACAATACAATTGTTTATATGATTTTAATTATATTTGAGTCAGGGCTTTCTCCAAACAGACGTGGTCCCTCAATGTTTCTAATTCACACCTTACAGAGGTCTGATATCACTTGAGAGGGAGTAACTGACTGTAAATAAAGCAAAACTGATCATCCAGTCTTCCTTCTCCATGTTGGCTGAGCCCCCAAAGCAGAAAGCCACCTGAACAGCAAATCCAAAATGATTCAGTTCTTGCAATGGGAAGCCCTGGGTGAAGCAGCTCTGCTGTGCCAGGGAGGTTAAAGCCAGAAACATCCGTAGGCTCAGCTGAGAAAAGTCCCAGGACCCCCTCAGAAGCAGGGAGGCTGGCAGGCTGGGCCCCCTCCCCAAACACCAGATGAGCTTGATAGGCTGTGCACCCCACTGCATGACCAAACGCCCCAGCTTTGATTCTGTCCTGCCCCTTTGACTGCTGAAGCTGAATGTCTCTGCAGTAGGTGCCTCCTTCAGGCAGAATCTTTGTGGGAAATATTAACTGCATTTCTAGGCATCAACCTGTGAGACACCTGCGTGACACTTTCTATTACAAGTTCTATTGTCCTTGTCCTCTGCAGCTTATGGTTTGGCAGAGGGTGGCTTGTGACTTGCATACAATTTTTGTCCTTCTAGAGTCAAAATACAACCAATTCATAAAAGTCTTAAAAAAAGTATTAAAAACCCCACAGTTCAGTCAAAACATTAGCAGCTTAAAAAGTTATTAAATCTTCATGGTTTCTAGCTGCTATAATCTTCTCTGACCATGATCTGTCCCTCCACAACTCCTGCTGCTGATTAGACATCACAGGCACCATTGTTGCAGAGTAACAGAACAATAAAAACCCTCAGGAAGAAATATTTCTTCTCCTGTAAGAACAGGCAGAAGTTTTCTCCAGACACATAGCTCCTATCTCACCAGCAAGGTGCAATAGTAGACCTTTTAACTTGTTCTGACCAAGCTGGCTGTGCACCATGCTCTGGGAGCTGGCCCTGTCAGGAAGCAGGGAGCACAGACACATAGGTGATCCTGGACTGAAAGAGCCTTCCCAGTCAAATTTCCAACATGTGCTGACACTAAGCAACTGATTTCCATGCTGGCAAGACCAGAAGCAAAACTACTAATGGGAGATAAAAGAGAGGGCAGCCAGGCGCCAGGGCAGAGGGCCAGGACAAAGGCAAGTGGAGACAATAAGTTAGGAGACACAAAGGAATATATGGGACACTGCAAGGAAACTTGGCATGAAAAAGTCAGAAACTGCTTTAAAATAATTCTGCTGCCTGTGTGCTTATACTGGGTCTCAGCTTCATTTCTTTCTCTCCACTAAACAAGCACGTGTGACCTATTTCTCATAGAGATTTGTGTCTTCAAAAGAGGCAGCTTACATCTCTGTTCTGCCAATTCTCTCAGGAATAATGTCCTGCTCTCTGCCTGTACTTGTGCTTCATTATTAGCAGAGCACTTTCCTACCACTAGATACCATTTTCTCAGTTGGTTTTCATTTCTGATTTGTTACAAGCAGTGGTTACATGCTGCTGTCACTAGCATAGCATCCCACACTCAATGTGAGGCTAGAAAAACTACTGAACTGCACGTTTCAACAAAACAGCAGGTGCTCTGAACACCATCTATAAGTATAAGTGAACAATTTCAGTGATGGCTTTGTCAGTCCTTCCTAGAAGCAGTCCCAATGGGCAACAAAATAAGGTTCAGATGGTGAAAAGAAAAACAGGATAGTACATTGAGAGGGAAATTATTATCATAAAACATTTGTATAGCCATGTGAATTCTGCACTGAGCTGTACAGAACAGAGTTCACACCTCACCCCTGCCCTAAACTTCTTGCCGTTGCTAAGACAACCACATTGATGTAAGAGAAATATGATGCAGAGTCCAGGGAGGAGAACTCCTAAGGGGATGAATTGGCTACTAGGCTTTGCTAGAAGAGAGCGTTGGTGCAAAGGGTAGGATGGCTGGTCAACAAGACAGAGGCATTCAACCAAGCACAGATGGGAGAGGGGGAACAGTGGGAATATCCCAACAAATAGCAGGAGCTCCGTTTTTTCCCAGAAATGCCACTGTTTCCTTGTCTGAGTCAGGCTCTGGGGACCACCACTGGGAGCCTCCCAGGGGCACCATCAAGACACAACATCTCCTCAGACCAACTATCCCTTCTCACTGATTTCTTATGGGAGTTATATATCTTGCCTAAGCCTTTAGGGTTACTGAGCTTTTAGGGAAAGCTTCTCTCCCCAGCACTGAGCTTGAGGCCTTATCACCAGGTAAAATGAAAATGGCATATAGCAAACTTCAAATCATAGAAGCTTACATGGATAAAGATCACAAAGTGTTTCATAGCATTAGCTTATGAACCCTATGTAGAAAACACTTAGCAGAAGCAAAATCTTATGCTATCAAGGCACCCACATCCCCCCATCTGTTTTTTGGAGACATTTCACATCACATTTGCATAACAGGATCTCCTTTACTTGACCCTTCTTACACTATTTACAGACAATCTTCCATAAAATATTGCCTAGATTATCTGTCAAAATGTGGATCCTGCAGTATGTCACAGGAAACTGCATCAGTGAGGTTAATATAATGTTTTCTGGAACAAAGAATTGTTGACCTTGAAGGAAGCACACAGAAGAGCATACCTGACTCAGAGCTCACCTAGACTCCCTTATGATGCTTCACTGCCTCATGCAACACTGCTGACTATTCTTCCTACCCAAATTTCTGAGTTTAGGTATAAGAGAAAAAGCAGACTGGCAAACAGAACAGAAGGTGCCAAGTCTCTATAAGTTACCTTCTCAGGTGTTTGAGGTCTAAAGCAATAAGAAGTATTAAGGTAATGAACTGCAAGTACTTGAGTGAAATCTGACAGCTTGTTTACATTACAGGGTTCACATGCATAACATACTTTTGCATAAATAATAAAAATTCTGGCTTGCAAGTTAATAAAAGAGCTCTTCCCAAAAAAGAAATCCAAAAAAAACCCAGCAATTGCATCTCTTTTCTATCCCTGCTTTGAAAGACACTTTGGAAAATAAGAAAGGTTTTTGTTTCAGTTCAGAGATCTGCCGATGTACCTTTGCAAGAAGAGAAATCCAGCAGCAAATATATCTTCTAACTCCCCCCAGTGATCTGCCACGCTTGGGGCTCGGTCACACTCAGAGATGACTTGTAGGTGGCTGGCACGCTCCCCTGCATTATAACACCTCCCTCACGGCACCAACTATTCCTCCCTGGAGGTCCCCCTGTGCTGCTACAGCTCCTCTAATACAGCATCAAAGCCACCTGCACTAAAACCAGGATTGGCACATGACAGAAGCAGGTCCATTTCATGTGTTCTGGGGTTTAAGAATTTTTATTCTTCTCCCAGCTCACATATTTCACATGACTCAAGCTAATTAAATGGCAGAATGAGATACTGCCAAATGTTTATTTCTCACTGAAACAGACACAGCTATTTAAAGAATGTTGTTACGCTAGCCGTATTTCTCCACAAAGAATGAATACCTCTAATTATAATATCTATGATTATATAATGTCAAACATAGAAAAAATAAGCAGCCCCACATTTTGAGGAATAAATTGTAACCTGTATTATCCACACTCAGGCTAAAAATGCTGGATCTTGTCCCAACCTCAGAAATAAAATATACCCAGCAGTAATTGAAAAACAAATGAAACTGATTATAATCTTACCATACTCTAGCCTTTGCATTCCTCAGCTATGCGGAAAACAGACGGAAAAATCACATTACATGCACCAAGAGACAAATTTTTAAGGTATCTCTGCAAATGTCAGTTATCTTTGCACTTAAAAATTTCTGGCTTCGAAGCTTGGGTCATACTGCATTACATTTGTGAAATGTTTGGCTATTGGTTCATATCATATTTTGACACTGGCAGCGGACCCACCAATCAAAAATATTGCAGGGTTTGCAGGTTTGCCTTCGCCTTCAGACTGTGGGCAGCAAGCAACATGAAGACAATTAGAAGATGACAGATTATTTTGTAGCTTTTGAACATAAAATCCTTAAAGTCAAATTTCAAATAGTAGCCCTCCAACATGACTGGAAAAACTTACATGTTCAGAGCAGCAAAGGTTTTATTGTCACTTCAATAAAGTGAAACTTGAATTATTCCAGTGGGTGCATTTGGGGCCTGGCAAAGGAAGCATGTCCCAGGCACCAGCCAGGAGGTTTGCGGCAGGACCCAGCCTGTGCTTTGGGAATGTCTTAGAGTCACCTCCCATGCTGCAGCAGCCCTGGGTTTCATTTTACCTTTCTGAGGGTTCAAAAGCGCCTCCGTGAGGAGCTGAGCAGCCCCTGGTGAAGGCTGTTGTGGGACACACAACCAGAGTGAGCCAGAGCTTGGCACAAGGTTGTATATGATGCCAAAATCCCAACAGCCAGTGGTAAGTGGAAAACATGGAGCTTGGTGGCAAGAGGAAGCTCCACGCCAGCCATTCTTGGTGCCCCAGGAACACTTATGTCATTAACAGCACCATTGTCCAACCTCACAAACTGGAAGGGTCTTCCACAGACTTCCACAATTCTGCAGCTGATGTCCCCCCTCCTCAGGGCTCAGGGGTCCCATTACGACATTGATCTCTTGTTATTACAGCATTTGCAGTCTCCAACACACAGACCTCACAATGCATGGAACTTTCCTCTGCATACCTCTCATTCTAAATGCAGAATCTATAATGTCTATATGTGCAACTATAATGCAATCTTCCCACAGCCTCCATGGGGTTCCCTCCTTTGGATAACAATCTCCAACTACACAGGACTGAAAACTGACATGACTCATTTCTCTGCAAGCTGTTTTCAAGACTGCTTCGAAAGCCATAACAACAAGCACACAAGGCATGGGTAAGAAATAATCTACAAAAACATGGCTGCAATTCTGTTATACATTTTGTAAACCTTTTTTTTTTACTAATTGCCTTTGGCTGATAACCTTTGAAATATAGGTAAGGAGTAAGGAAATGTGCAACTTCAGTCCCAAAATATCATCTTTGTCTTCCTCAGCAACCTGCATATGGTTAAACAGATATTTCCTGTTAAGCAGCTTAAGTGGAAGAGGTCCAAAATAAGCATTTAAATATAGCTTCTATAAAACAAACTTCCTTTGCTGTTTATCCATCCTGGAAAAGTGTACCTGAAAATCATCCCTGAATTGCTGAAAAAATGACATTGTCATATATATGACATCCTGTCAAGGTAATTTTTCCAGATCAAACACTCAAAACTCAGTGGCTGTTACACAAGCCAAATGAAATATTAGCATGTCCTTCCTTCTTGCAGAAACCTTACACGAAAATCATCCTCCACTGAAAATGTCTGCAGATTTCTACTGATTTCAACAGAAGTTCACACTCATGCTCATATAAAGAGACTGATCCTGTATATTCACTATGGCCTGAAAAACATTATAGCTAACAACTTAGAGGTGACAGTCCCTTATTTTCTACAGAGCTTGCTCTTTCTTCTCGCAGTTTGTTGAGCTGTGGCTACCCTTGAGGGGCAAGTGTGTAATGCAGGGTGTCAGAGAACCATGCTACCATTTGCCCTCGACTAGAAACCAGAAGTTTCCCTTTCACTGAATGACATTCAACTCTGTCAATCAGCCCTTTCATTATAAGTTAGCAAGATGCCTTTACATTATTGCTTCTGCCTTGTCTATAGCCTCATCAATTTTTTCAGTACTTAAATGCTTGAAGAAAAATGTTTCAGCAAATAGAGTGGTGTAGAAGTATCACAGAATCCCATTTGCCATTCCAGCATCAGAGATCATGGTTAAATAAAAGTAAATAATGTACATATGGCACAATGAATATAGAGAAAATCTGCAGAAGAAATAGAAAATGAGTGGAGGGCCATGAAATTAAAAACAAAATAGAAGAAACTGAAGAGAAATGTAGTATCTGTGAGTAGGACTTTGTTAATTTTAGCAATCTGAAACTTAGGTGTCTAGTTCAAGCTAATTGCCTTAGGTCTTTCCATAGACTGAATAAAGAACAGAAGCCACCTCCACAAGGGATCCAACCAGTCCTAAGATAGGTCTTCAACGACAGGGCAATGCATCACACTTTCTCTCAACTATCCCAAAGTCTAGATGACAGGCTCAGGGGAGATGCACAAATTGTGTGTTTCAACAGCTCTGGAGTTCATGAAAGACTGTGCATCCATTTGAGTGTTGTTCCTATAATAGATGGCCTTTCAGTTCAACTTTTTTAGCTTTGAAGATCAGATTCATTTGGTTTTTGTGGTGAATCTGACATTTCTTGTGTCAGAAGGATTTTCTTATAATTGCTCATCAGCAAGTCCTTGCTTGAGCATTTAAATAATTTATAAGCACAAAACCTATTTGTTGTATTTTATTTTAAATGGGCCAAACCTGCCACTGGTACAATTGCATGTAGTGTCATTCACTTCAAAGCAGCTACATATGCTTACACAGCAGGGAATTAGCCCAGATACTGTCAAAATCCTTCATTACTAGTCAGGTCAGACAATAAATCAGATCATTTGTTTGCAAAGTTCTGCAATTTATGTCTAATGTCTGGAAGAATTGGTATATAAAGTAATTATCAAAACTGGAAAGCAATCATCTCCTCCTGAATGTGCAAAGCCTCATCTATAATTTGAATTTTACAAAACCACAAAAAAATAGCAGGCGTAAAAAGTGTCTTGCTTTATTGCAAGCACTTCCTCCTTCCCCTTTCTGCAGGGATCTTACCTTCAGCATTTTTTTTTGCTCACTTAAAGGCCAGTTGTCATAGAATTATTGACCCTTTCAGGACGGAGGGAACTCCAGGAAGTCTCTAGTCCAGAGTTAACACTAAATTCAGGTCGCTCAGAGTCTTGTCCTGAAAACCTCCAAAGACAGAGAGACTGCACAGGCTTCACCGTCCTCGTGGGACAGTCTCCGGTTCTCCTTATATCCAGTCTGAACTTCTCGTTTTACTTTACACACACTGACTCTTGTCCACCTGCCATGGACCACCATGAAGAGCCCAGCTCTGTCTCCTCTCTGACCTTGTAGGCACTGGGGGTTTCTGTCTGGTGTGGGTGGTTTTGGGTGTGTCCTGCAGAGCCATCTGTACTCCAAGCTAAACAAACTCAGTTCCATCAGCTTCTCCTCACATGAGAAACTCTAACCTTCACCATCTCAGGGGCCTCCCTCAAACATCAGAAATCTGTTCATGTCCTTGCAGTATTAGAAGACTCAAAACTGGATGCAGTGTAACTAGATGCAGTCTAGCAAGTGCTGAGTAGAGGGGATTATCCTTTCCCTCTGTCTACTGGCTTTGCTTCTCATAATAGAACCCAAGACGCTATTGCCCACCATTGCTGCCAGGGCACACTGCTGCCTCTGCACTCTGTTGCTTCATGTCCAATTCACTGCCCACTAAACCTGATGCAAAGGATCAGTCCCTCACCAGCACTGCAGTTTGCGTATGTCCTCAGGTATTTCACGAGGTTCCTGTCGACCCATTTCTCTGGCCTGTCCAGGTCCTTCTAGATGACAGCCCTGCTCTCTAGCACATCACCTAGTTGCCCCCAGTTTTGCGTCATCCACTGGGTTGATGGGAGTACATCATGTCTCATTCTCCAGGTCACTGATAAAAGTATTAAGCAGGATATGTTCCAACACAGACCCCTGGGGAACTCATGTCATAATTCATCTGGACTGCAGGTAGAATGCGACCCATTAATTACTAGTTTGTGGACCCAGCAAACCAGCCATTTTTTCACCCTTATAGTTGTCCACCCATCTAGAGTGCATCCCAAATGGGGTACAAGGCTTAGGTTGCATTAAGATACACTAAACAGCTCTGCTGCATTATACCCACCCTCAAACAGAGCCTGTGTACAGGCAGCTGAGCTACAAAAGATGACAGACATTCACTGGGGTTGCTGATGAGCCACACATCATCTCTTTACCTGTCTCCATGTCAGATCATGGCTAAAAACCAGCAGTCAGGTAGGAAAAGTGAGAAGATGCACCCCAGTAAAATACAACCCTTACTTCTAGTAGGGAATAGGCTTCAAGCCTATCACATCCTTCTCACCTGTACCAGGAGTTTTGGCATATTTAATCAACAAGGACATCCCTTTCCCATAAGAACCTGAACAATTCCAACACCTACCAACAACTCAGTGATGTTGCCAACTTTTAGTACACAGCCAATTTGCCAAGTTAGCCCCCCTTTCTGTATTGCTCAGAATACGCTGTCAAGAAGATAATGAATATGATAAATCTTCTAATTAATACATGATTGTTCTAAATAATTTGCATAAAATGTCACTCAAAGTAGGACAAACTTTTACAGTCAAGTTTCAAGTAATTATTTCCCTTCTGCATTTTAGGTGATGAGTCTATCACACGTCCCTGCAAGTGACCTATTATTTCCAACAAAACATTCATAGCCCAGAGGAAGTCCCCAAAGACAGGTGAAGCAAAGCTCATGCGGAATGTCTAGTCCAGCTCTTTCAGAAGTAGAACAAAGATGCTAAAGTGAGACTTTCTTACTATGAAATTTGGTGAACTTTCACCATTTTACCCAAGTTTCTTTCCATAACATTCTCAGAAATCCCTTATTCACCAAAAAAGATTCAGCACATAGACTTCCAAAAAGATTAGGCTCCCCGGTGGGAAATCAGCAGTGAGATTAGAAGATGGTTTATAACATACACCTAGTTTCAGCTTCAATACAGCTTTTTGTTTCTCAGGAAATGACTGATACGAAGCATCTAAAACCAGGCTGACTAAAGGAGGAGAACACCGCTTAGATCAGCTGTTTAGAAAATATTTTCATTTTGCAATCTCCTGTCCAGTTCATACAACCAACAAAGAGTAGAGGACACAGAAACCTAGCAGTGAAATATGGATTACTGGCCCAAGTCCAAGAACAGAATACAGAACTTTACATAAACTGGGTATCACATGCTACTTTCCAGTTACAAGTGAGGGTAATTTCTGGAGGCATCTGTTAGACTATCTGAAATCAAGTAGCTGTCTGCAAGATGGACCTTGAAGGCCTACTATATTACTTACTACTTGGTTTCTGCTGAAGATGCTCCTTGAAGAAGGCTCTTACTCTCTGTTCATCAGAAGCCTTGAAAAGACAGCAAAATGTGAAAAAGAAAACCAACCCACAACAATTCACTCCAGGCTAATAGGGAAGTTCTTTGAGTTACAGAATATCTATTAAAATGTCAGTTCATTTTTTTTTCCCCACACAAGCACCAGTCTAGATTACCTTTGAACTACCTTACCAAAGATTTCCTATTCATAGAATCATAGAATGCCAGGTTGTAAAGAACCTCAAGGATCACCTAGTCCAAACTTTATTCATTTTACTGCCTGAACTGCTGCTTGCAATTTAGCACAAGCTTTAGGCTTCTGCAGTGCTATGAAAACTGAAACACATTGTGAACAACTTTCAAAGGTGGGTGCAGCACTTTTCACAGCAGGATGAAATCATGGAAGTCAAGTAAAATCACTTTTCAGCTCAGAGGGTTAGTGACTCCAAAACCCTAAAGGATACGATCTTTGTGATAGTGACCTGTTGCCAGATGAAGTGCTGTGTGCTGGAGAGAGCATAGGTAAGTAGTGCTTTCCTATTTCCCAGAATTGCTTTGATAAGAAATCTGCACATCCTGCGGAAATTCTAGTGGCCATGGAAATTACTGTATAACCTCTCCTAGGACAGTACTGAGGAAAACCAATGTTAATTAATTACTAATAAAATATTCTAAGAGTACAGTAAATAACCCACACCTTACAATGCTATGTATTGTATACACTATTCTTTATTCACTTGTTTAGTGTACAAGCACTGATGTAAATTCATTACATCAAGAGGCTGTTCCACAAACTTAAATAGAAAGATATATTTTAGTATGCGGGTAAAGTTTTCTCTCTTTGCTTTATCTTGTAACTTGCAGTTGGATTCCTTTGCTACAGAGCGCTCCTGAATCTTCCTAGATAACTATTCGTACTCAAGCCATGGGCGAGGGGAGGCAAGCATCTGACTGATATGCCAGAAGAATGAGATTTTGGCTGTGAAAATGAGAAATGTGTAATGTGATTACACTGACCTCTCCCCATCCAGAAAAAAATAAAAAGCATTTATAAATTAAAGTTACTATGTAATTTGCTTACAGGTATTCAATGAACAAATCTTCCTCTCAGTTATATTTTTCCATTTATATTAAAAAAACTATTGATTCTGCGGGATGAGGAGGGTATCTCTCTGTGCTTCATTATTCCAAGTGACATGTGAGAAATTATGCTTTCCTATAGACTTTCATATAGTCTCCTTCAGAGAAGACTTTTCCTTGAAAGCTCAGCTGTTAATCCATTCTTCTGAAAGAGGTACTATGGCAGAAGATGAAAAAAGTACCTGTGAGCATGTTAATCATGAAGTGATTGATGCTGCCATTCCAAGGAAAGGTTAGACAATGTGCTCAGCAGTTTTTACTGCTATTTACAACACAGTGCCAGTCATCCAAACTGAGGACTGATCAGTGCACAGACCTCAAATTAATCAACGTGAATCCTCTGAATCTAATGGCAAGTCTGGTAACATTCATCTGTTTTTCATTTCCCCTCCACCTTTCAGTGCATGGCTGAAGTCTGAAAACATCTAAAATTCATGGAACCTTCATGATCTGACTACCACAGCCAACTTGTTGCTCTGGTTCCCTACACACATCCCTTCTCATATTGGGGTCAGCCCCTACAAAACCCACTTATCTAACAGAATAGAAAAAAGGCAGACAAAATAGCAAAATAAAAAACCAACCAAACAAAAAAAAATCAACACAAACCACACTCCACACATTAGCACCTCTACTTTACCTTTTTTTCCTACAGTATCCCAGCACCCTGCTTTGACACCATGACTTCATGTATTTTTATTGGAAAATATGTGAATTCTGGTATGTGGATACACTATTAATCCAACCGATATTGTGATTTAAGTCTGAAAAGGCAAACTTCTTAAAACTTCTGTAAATGCTCTAGTCTTCATTAATTATTTGAAAGTAAATATATTTATTGGATCAAAGAGAACACTTATCAACAGGGATAAGTTCCACCTGTGCAACTAATGCAAGGAGAAAGAACAGGCAATCTACAAAGTCCATGATCAACTCCGTATGATTGGTAAAATAGAAGAAAATCACTTCTAGATAGTTACTTTCTTAAATAATGTTTTCATTTTTATGCATTTTTGTCAGCTGAAAAAAAAATTAATCCTACTGGAATATTCAGAAACAACCCAGTTCAAGAAACTGTGATTCTAACAAAATAACCTTCAGCTGTAAATCCAGGAATGCATTATTTATTTCCTCCACGTTAATTTCTTCAATGATTAAAAGGATCAGGATTAGCTTGTCTTCACTTTACTTCCTCTAAATGATTGAACTGATTTTACTAAGCAGTGCTGCTTTTTATAAAAATATATAAAAACAACCTATTTCATAGCAATGTCGATCTTTTTTAAGCAGAACTGGGCAGTAGATGTTCCTTTCCACCTCCATTACAGATTGTATAAATATCAGTGTAATTGCTCTGACAGTGACCAGAGTTTTACTGGTAACATTTGTTTCCAATATTGAACGCAATTTTCTAATAGGCTGAAGACAAGCCTCTTTGTCCTCTAGCCTACTTTTTCCAGATTAGTCCAACTATTTTGTTGTGAATAGTTTAGAAACTAAACCAGTCAAGCTATTTGAAAAACCATCGTGTGTGGTCATTTAGATAAGTATTGTTTTGTTCTGAAAACGCTTTCCTCAGCTTTTCAGGAGTGGTATCAGCATTTGTTTATGGTAGGTGAGCATCTAACAGAGTTAGACATACTGCCTGAATAAGGTTCTCCTGGAATTTCACACTTTCAAACTGCAAGTTTTTCAGTTGCAGTCTCAACCCTGCCAAGTGCACCTGCACATCATTACACATTTGCTCAGTGTCTGTATTTCAGTGGTGTCTGAAGTGGGTCATGGTCATGTCAAGAATTGAGAGACCATAGCATGAAAAACGCTGAACAAATATTTCAACTTATTTCACTTCCACTTTATTATGGACAATGAGTCAATAATATAGCAATGAACTGCAATGAAAGAGCTACTAGATAGTGCTGTATATAAGATATTAGAAACTTAAACAGAATCAGGTAAGTTATCAACAACAGTAAGCATCAACACACTCTTAATTCACAGGCTTCATTTGTGTGACCAG
>JAAGNO010009165.1:0-31208 GCA_033439905.1 Ceryle rudis | reverse complement strand
TAGTTCCACAGTTTCAGGCTAGATCCATTTGCTATCACTAGTGCTTCACCTTTCCTACCTAACAGGAGAAATTAATTGGTCAGTCCACTCAGTCACAGTGCAGAGAGAATGGGAAAAATGTCTCAAACATATTTAGCAAAAGCAATCCCCACAATCTCCACCAGTTAATTGATTCTCTAATATAGATTATGATGTGCTACATAAAAAGTTTTCAGTAACGGCTAAAATAAAGTCACTATACACTGCTGTCTTTTTCATATTTACTACTACACACTATCCATTAACTCAGAAACACTACTCCACTCATCTTGTCTTCTGCAGCAGAAGGCCACACAAATCCCTTTATCAGACAAAATATGATAGGGCACTTCTTTGAGTTTCCACTTCTCACCATTTCTTGCAATAAATCCCACAATATATTGCAGCCTTTAAAAACCCTCCCACAATTCTCTTTTTCATGCATGAGTTCTAAGAACTACATGAAGAGAAGCCGAAAGACATGCCTGTGTGTTAGGGCCTCCTCCTCTGTATGCAGCAGACCAGACATACACCAATTGGTACCTAAATATCAGTCCTAATACATAGTTAGAGGCAGATAGCCAAGGTGATTTATCTTAATCATCAAGGCAAAAAAAGTACTATGTGTCATGGGTAAAATAGCACATTTTGACCCACTCGTTGTAATAGCTGAAAGTATAATTTTTTTTGTCAACTGTTCTTTTATTGCTGCAAGTTATGTACTGTTGGTAGGGACACCAGCACTTGGAAAAATGTTCTTTGGATACGGTCTCCTAGGAAAACAGAATTTTTAAAACAGCAGTTACTTGTTTGCTGCGAATTAGGAGATGCCCATGTTTCATAAAATCTTTCTGAAATTGAGAGTTGCAAATTATGCTTATAGGCAGTGCTAGACACCTCTTCTAGATCTCAGGTTTTCACTGAAGAGAGAACTGAACAAATCCATAGGATTCATTTTGTTTTTTCTACCACACCCCCTTAAATAATAGCCTCAGCAAAACACGAGGTCAGTGGAAAGAAATATCCTTGTCCGTCCTCTGTACTGAGCCCCTCCCTGCGACACTGAATCACACCACATGAAAATGTACCTCCAACTGTTAACTCAGCCAATGTCCTCCAAACCCAAAGGATTATAATAAAAACTCAAAGGAATAAAAAAAATTGGCAGCCTCTCCATCACCTACTAAAATGGAGAACAATAATGAGACAAAGTAGGAAATAACTTTTCCTGCAACTGAAGAGTTTTAGTAACGTTCCTCAGTTTCACAGCAGCTGTACATAAACACAGTATTCAGAATGTGTCCAAAATATGCATCCAAAAGCCCAAAATCAGTTTTAAGAAAGAGATCATAGCTTAGCTAATAGCTAGGGGTTTCAAACCCCTCACCTCGTAAAAAGCATGGCTCCCAGCAGGCAGGAATACTTCTCTCAGTGAAGACAGTTTGGTTGAATCGACTGGAGTAGGCTGTTCTGTCCTCACACAAGCTTACCAGCAATGGAAAAGGCAAGCAGCACTTCTTGCTGCTCACCACCACAACCTTCCTCTCTCCACCTCCTTTTTTAGAGGTAAAATTGTCCAGTTTGAGCCAAAGGAAAGAGATGAAGATTCCAGTCAGTTTATTATTGTGGAGCACAAGCAGTGCTGCTTCACTGTAACTAGAAAGGCTGTGGTCATCACCCAGACCTTGGAATAAGTCTTTGTTACAGCAGTGCATTGCTCACATCTTTATTTTACCTTTATAAGAACAGTTTAACTGGGAACAAAGGCAGTTCCTCTAGATCCAGTCTATAAACCGTCCCCTTTGCAATTGCATATTGTTGAGCAGTCATTGTGCTTTTTATTTGCAATCTTACAAAATAGCATTTGCACTAAAATTTTCATACTTAAACAGTAGTTCAGTCATTTAAATCCATGGTAAAAGAAATCAAGTGTTCCAGACTCCCAAAGGCCACCATGATTCACATGCGAAGTATGTCTGCCTGTTTCACTAGTATTTCCTAAGAACAGTTACTATCTGCCAATTTACACACAAATCCATCACTGATGAGGGGTTCATATGCCAACAGGATACTTCAACTGCTTTTAATTTAGATTTATAATAGAATTTTTGTAGATAAACACAAGTTAGCAAAATACTGGTCATGAAGCGAGGAGTTTCATTTTCCTTAGGGGGAAGTAGATGCCAAATTGTGATAGAACCCCAGGAGGCCAAAGACTAAATTATAAATCCCCGGATATTCTATGGTGAGTCTACTAAATTTTTTTTCCATGCCAGGGGGATTACAGTTGAATTGCTGCATCTGCAAAATCCAAAGTCCTTTTCTGCTACAAAATTACCTTCTATTTGGGTCCAAGCTTTATGGTAGTTGGTTTCCTACTCACGGAAAGCCATAAATTATTTACAACTCTTGAAGTATAAGTCTGTTATGAATACATTAACTGTTCTCTTACCTTCAGAACTCATTAGCAACAGGAACAAGTCTTCTGATGCTATTTTCCACTACATATTCATTGCATATGCTAAACCTTCTGTGTCATTCAAAAGTGTTGTATTTCCAACATTACCCTTTTAAAATAAGGGTGAACTGAAACCACAAAATGAATATATGGGGGGGGAATCTTTACAAGAAAAACCCAAACCTCACTGACCCAGTACACAGATGATCTAATGGGTCTTTATGATCTTTGCACAGGGATATATTGTGAAAACATTGGAGACTTGATTTTGAGCTTGACTTCTAAGGAAATTGAGGCTTACATGATCATGTGTATGTATATATTTGTCAATCCTTCCTTAATAGCCTGTTGGCCAGTTTTAAGCAAATTTGACAGTGGGGGACAGGGAAGATAGAGGTCTCAGAGACAGAAGTCCTTAAAAATTATGTTAAAATTTAGAGGCTGGTACAAAAGATAGAGTGGAGTATTTTGCCCCGTCTGGGAGGCAATGGCCCACTGTCTATCCCTGCATGCCTAACAAATCATCCATAGTCTGGACTGACGTTTGCCCATCAGGCTGGGCACCCAGATCAAGCACAGCATGCTGTGGGAGCTGAGAGAGATTAGGGAATGGAGGACAAATCCACATAAAACCAAGTTCTCCTACTGAGGGTTCTTGGGTTTGCATTACCCTTTTCACAGGGAGCATCAGTGAGGAGAAAATTTTGCGGTTTAATTCAGAACATAAGCAAGCATATACATTCATGAAACAGTGTATACTGCCAGGCTGGTTCTAAGAAATAGGCAGAGGGTGCTCATATGAAGCTAAATAATATAAACTGGATTCGTTGCACTGCGTTCAGTGGAAATAGAGCAGTCTGGTGCTACAGCTTTCCTATAGTCCTTCTGTTTTGTTATCAAAAAGGTGGTTGTTGGTCTGCCCTGGAAAAGACCACAGACCTCAGCCCTACAGAAATGGCAGTGGGGAGATGAGGGGCAGGGCACCCTTTCTCCTCAACAGCTGGGTGCTACCTGACAGCATCTGGAGACTCCTGGGGGGCTCACAAGCATCCCCCTGCACTGCCAGAACTCCCTATTTGCTGTGCATCTCATCAGGTGTTTGTTCATGGGGAAGCTCAGAAAAATGGGTCTTGCAAAGGGCAGGTTGGGCTCTGGGGAGGTTAACAACCATGAAGTCCCAGGGAAGACAAAAAAATGCAGGTGGGGAGTGGGACACGGTTGGAATGGGGGGACTCCCTTCCCTGCACATCCCAACTGCACACCCCACGGCTGGAAAGGTCTGTGAACAAGTGGGATACCCTCCCTTCGTGGGCTCAGTGGCATCCCACGCAAATCCCTCATGAGGGAGAGAAGCCAGCACTGTGTTAAGTTGGAGCAACATAGATGAGGTCTCTAAGTATTCTGAACTGCTGTACTTTGGCTCTGCCTTTGTCTTTTACCAAGGACTGTACAGATAGACAAGCTTTTCTCTGTATTTATAATCATATTATAAACATATATAGATATATATATATCTATTTACACATCCATTCTCCCAAAAGGTAAAACTGATCTTATGTACCCTGAAAGCAGACTGCAGCAATTTCTTTCAGCAGTATGAAGTGATCCAAGAAAGAGAAATAAAGAAAAATGGAACATTATGAACATGATTTCAGTCTCCAGTCTGCATGCTTAGTTACAAGACTCGCCAAATACAAACGTGATATCTCTGCTAAAATTAGGATATTAGTTCTAATTACTGGGCACACAAAAATCTCAAAATTCTGAAGCTGAAATGATAATGTTGCTATGGAAATAAGCTTAATTACTACAGTCCAGCTAACAAACTTCTCAATGCTGCTATCTATACAAGCTATCTCTGCTCCCAAAAGTTTCTGGTTTTTTTCCTCCCTCAAATGGGGCTAAATATCACTAATGTTAACAGTAATTAAATTCAGATGTTCCAAGGCTATTCTAAGAACAGCTTGACAGAGGCTAACACGAGGGGAACATGTAGAGCAGTGCTTCAGTGTAACCATTCCAAACAGTTAAAACCACATTTTTATCAATACGCTACTTCAAACACACCAGGCAATGCTAATTCCCTAAGTACATACTGATGATTGCATGTTCATCCCACACTTTCTCCACCTCACACAGGGTGAAAATTTATAAAGAGAAGAGCCCTGCAGAAGAGACTTCCTCCCCTCCCCAGACTTTGGTTATTGATTACTCCTTATCAGTACATACGTGTGCATATGAATATATGCATACATGTTAATATATTCACATAAGAAAGGCCATTCACAAAGAAACTCCAGTGTTTTGCTTTCTCATGGTGGGAACTCCCCATGCATGAGCTTAGGCACTGAGGATGGGCAGGTTGCATAGCAGAGGACAGGCAGCAGAGCTCATGCTCCAGTGTGACCATGACTCTACATGTTGGGATACTGCAGGGTGAGCTCCAGAGGGTATAAGCTGGCTTTGCTGAGGATGGAGGAAAACAAGGACAGGCAGGAGGTTCTGGCCTAGTCCAGGAACCAAATGACTGCAGGGACAGTCATATGGACTGGTCTCAGACAGAGATGACCCTATGGGCCTCATATGCAATGACATAAAGGACCCTGCTCCCTATCCGTGCTTGAAGGGACCTCCATTCACAATATACATATACATACACATTCATCCTGCTTGCGAGATGCGAGTGCCTCGCCCAAGGTGGGATAATAACACTTCATGCACATGACCCACTGGCTACTTGCCCACAGGCAGCAAAATACAGATAGTGAAAGTAAACTCCACAAAGACCCAGTGGCTGAAAATACTTCATTTCCAGTCTGCAATTTCTTCACTGACAGAAAAAAGATTCAACTTTATCAGTTAATTTATACACCCTGAATAATTTAAGCAGTCTTATTACACAGCTGAAACCAGAAAACCCACAAGGAGCATATTTTACAAGGTTCCTTGTTGGCAGACTGCAATATAAACTCATTTACATCCAATGTGACAAATGTCACTCTGTTGACTTCAATTTAATTGTTCCTAATTTATATCAGTCTGAAAGCAAAATAATTTCTTTAATTTCTCAAAGGATAAAAATACTGTTCAGTTCAGAAGTATTAGGTTTTTAATGGATTCTTCATCCATATTATTTCCAATGATTTTCTTAAATTTAAAATCACACATACTTACCAAATTGCACACAGTAATAACTCAGAAATAATTGATCTCAGAATGACATTACAAAACACAGTGAAGCAAAATGCCTCTGTACTCATACTATAAAAATGCATTCTAGACTGTAGAATATTTTCAAACTGGTTTGGAGTTGAGGAACTGTGTCGGCTAGTTAGTACATGTTTTTTCCTTGATGAAACTGCAGAAGGTACATCAGTTCTTGGATTCACAGAACTTAAACCCAAAGGAATGAACCAATTATCTGTTCTGACCTCTGTACATCACGAGTTATTAAATTTCATTCATTAGCCCCTTTATTGAGCCACAGAAGTGGTGACGTACTTCCAGTTCGAATTTCAATGATAGCAGCTTTCAACTGTTAGTCCTTGACAATCCTTTCTTTGCTAGTCCTTTACTGTCACTACCCCTTTATGGCCAAGTTTATATATGACATCAAATCACCTCTCAGGCTTTCTTTGAGGTGTTCAATGCCTGTCACTGTATTTTCTTCCCCTTATTTCCACGGTTCCTTCCTGCACCTTCTTCAGGTTTTGATGTTATTTTTAAACCAAAGATATATATTCTTCAAAGAAAGGCAAAAAGCATCTATTTTTGCTACTCTGTGGTTTATACACTCCAAGACCACAAGAAACTGCTGTCTATAGCCTCACTAGATACTTCACTTTTACACCAAATATTTGGAAGAAGCAAAAGTAGCATCACACTGAACTTGTTTCTGCAGCCAGGTGGATTGCTTCAGGCTAACTAGCCTCATTAAAAGTAAGCCATGCCTCTTCTCTGGCTTCCTACAGGAAATGCAGTGGCTGATACAGAAGGTAAGTTCCACTAGAGCCAGTAGTGAGTATCCCATACAGACATGGGATCTGTATGATATGAAACAGCCTCTGAAAAAAATGTCTGCAGAGCTTAACTTCCCATTGTTTTTAGCTGTATAATTGTTGGCATCAGTGCAAAACAAAATCAGGCACTGCTTAAAGAGCTCAATAGTGTTAGCAGCCACCTGCACCTTAGTGTTTCTCTGGAGTAAATTCCTTCATTTGGCCCAGAAAGGCAGCACGTACATCATGGGAAGAGAAGAACCAAAGCTGATGTGACCTGCGTTACTCTAGGAGCAAGTCCTCGGGTTGCACGTGGCTCCCTGGAGCTTGCTGCCAAATGATGAATGGACAGGAGAAAGACGGCTGGTGCACTGATGCACCAAGTGTCAGGGGAGACAGAAGGCAGGTTTAAAACACACCAAATGGGATGCAGAGATCTTCACGTTAACTGTTCACAAGCTACTTCTGGAATCTCCTGAGGGACTTAGTAGCTTATTGCTTATTAGCTTATACCTTATTAGCATGCTGACCCGCTAATGCGGCTCTTCTACCCACGGGACTTGCTGTGGTGGGGACACACCAGCATATTTAAAGTAGCAGCTAAGGAAAGGTCCGGTCCTCTCATATTTCTAACAGGAAACAAGTGTCCTGGGGAAGTAAGTGGCAGGAAAACTTGCCCCTGGAGGAAGCAAGTACCACAAGACCTTGGGTCAGGGAAAATCTGCCCTGAGCTCTCCAAAGGTGTCCACTCAGATGGCTGTAAGAAAAAGAGGTGGTAGACACTGTTGTCTTCTCAGTAGTCATTAACACAGTGAGTCCAACCGCAAGTTCTCTGTGCTAGCTTCCAAGATCTATGTATGCATTATAGTCTGCAGAATAATCACGGTGTGCATAGGTATGTCTCTTGGCCCAGGGACAGGACACACACACCAGCTCTGGGGATGCGGCAGAGGTGACAACTGCATCTGGTCAGAAAGAGACATGCTGGCTACATTCCAACCACACCAGAACCCATCCTGCCTCACACTGAAGCATCTCATTCTCAGACTTTCAGACTAAACTCTTCCAGCACAGGAAAGGGCACCCCAACACACACATCAATGAATTTTGAGTAACCTCCCCTAGGAAAGCAGCATATGCTGTGCCCTCCCAGCAACAAATCATTTTGGATTGGGACTTGCTGCTACACATCTCCTTCAGTTTTGTTCCTGGTAATGCTGCCAGCACTCAACTGCTCACGCACACCTTGTCTCAGCCTCTGTTCCCACAAGAGTAGCAGCAGTCCGGGGTCTCCTTTCATGCCAGCAGCCCTTGCCTTCTCTGGGAGGTGTAGCAGCTCCACCTGCTCCCTCCTCTTTAAAAACAACTGGGAGCACTCAACTCCCCACCACACTACTCTAAGCAAATGGCACCAGTCCACATCCATCCCGAGGGCAGTCCTCAGGGACAGCACAGCTTCTTTCACAGCGCCTACTCGCACGAGAGGCATCTCTGCTTCCCCTGGGCTCTCTTTCTCCAACCTAATTGTGCTTTACCCAGGAAAAGAAAAAGCACTGCAGTGATGCAACAGCAAAGTAACAGAATGAATACAGGGTGGGAAAGAAATGGGGGGAGTAAAACTGCATCTTTAACCTTATTCTTGACACGTATTTGGCTTTGAGTGCTCCACTATGCAACTTTAATAGAGTTTCCCTGCAGTGGGGCTACATGGATCCGTGCAAGCGCCTGCAGCGTCAGCAGGCTGGGGGGGTAAAGCAGGGGGAGTGGAGCACATCTGCTTGGAGACTTTTCTACAGGAAGTATCTGGGGCTCTGACATCCCCACTGGACAAGCAGGCTCCAGTTTTCAAAGGCTCCTCTGAACTCCTTATATGTAGCAGAGTTTATTTACTTTGAGGACATTGATCCCCTCCAGCCAAGAGGGCACAGAAGGGCTCGTGCTGCTACAAGAGGAAGGTCTGTTTGCCATGACCTTGCATTCCTTGAAACACTTGGAAAGCTTTCTGACACAGCTCAGAGCAGTGCACTGGATCAGGTGGCTAATTATAAAAGTGACTGACTTTGCATGCAATTCATACGGAGATTGACAGCAGGGCTTAGGGGGTTTGTGCTGTGTACAAACATCAGCTGGTTTTCAAATGATCATTAATCTAACTTCCCCAAAATGTGCAGCACACTGAACCCCCTTCTGTACAAGAACTGTCAGTCCATCAGGTTTGAAGTTTCATATGATCCCCACCTTCCTAAGGAAGCATTTCAAAAATTAATTTAAATACAATCACTTTTCCGCTTTCTCTCAAAAATATTGTTGAAATGGATCTGTAAAACTTCTAAAATCAGATTGTCATCTTTGGACATAAGCCATGTTTGGGATATTCCGCCCAGAAAGGCAGATGTTTCAAAAAGTTCTGGCCATCTCAATCCAGGAAACTGTAATGAAAACTATTCTGCAATCTTATCTGTGGTTATTACCTCCTATAGCCTTTTTAATAGACATTTATAATACATGGGAATGTATAATGTATTAACCTACATAGTAGTCAGTCAGACAAAAAGAACCAGCAAGGCATAAATCCACAGCAGATTTTAGCTTCTGCCTTTTCCAGAGAATAATAGCTGGCTGACTGGCTCTGCAAGTGGATGGATTACGCACTCATGCACACAAACCACACAGACACCTGTACAAAATAAGTGGTCTAAGAAAATATGGGCATCACCTCAGGCTAATTTATCCCTCTATCTGCTCTCCAAAGGCAGTATAAGCAGAATATGCAGTATCAGAAGCAATTACACTCTGAATGACTGATGGGAATCAATTTCAATCTTACCATGACCTCTAAACATCCCCAAATCCAAGGCCAGTTTCAGTAAATGTGCAGCTAGCTCATTCCCCTGCAAAGAAAAATTTACAGGACCTTTAACAGAGGCACCATGTGCTGATTCCCTGGTTGCCACCCAGTTCAGACTCATTACAGCACTTCCACTACTGCCCACTCAAACAGCAGATAGAGTTTGCACATGTTATTAATGATACTACAACACCGTATAGGAAGAAGGGCCAAATATAACGTGGCATAATTCATTTAAGTCCAACAAATAATACCAGGTAACTCTAGTAAAACTTGCCTGTTATGTAAGTGCAAAATACCTTAGCTATTCATATCCAAGTCCTCTGAGATATTCCAAAGAGACAAGAAAAGCCAAGACATTTACAATATTTTTCTGAATAAAGAAATTAAGCAGAAAACTAAAATTCTTTCAAGTGATCCTGAATAATCAGGATGAAGCAAAAGTAGAACTGTTATCTTTCGGTTCTCTTAGTGACCACCTTGCTGTATGAGCCAGCTTTTACTTGAGCACGATGAGGACACAGAGACTCCAGCTTTTCCCAGGGTTGTCCCACACAGGGTAGGCAACACAGTCCCTCTTCACACATGTCCTGCTGTTCTCCTCCACCCCTTCCCTGATCTCTCATGCAGCAGGAGAGGAAACACTTGAACAAGAGGGCTAACTTTCACTGATGCCTGAGCTGCTGTGGCAGGGCCATTCAGATCAAAGCCCAGCTCCTGCAAGAGGCCAATGCCACACCACCACACTCGCCTCCGCCAAGCAGCACATCCAGGCTGGCACTTGGTGCTGCTTCCTGTCCAAAAGCCGCCAACACCCTCATTCCTGGAAAGCAAAAGCATTTTCTTTTCCGGTATAGCTATAAGTCAAGGAGAAGTCACCTGTTTTACTCAAGTAAGGCTAGAAGGATTTCTATGTGTAGCATTAAGTTACTATGTACCTTACATTTTCTATTTTGCTGCTAGAGTTGCCTTAAGGAGTTGCCTATGTAAATAAAGGAAGAATTTAAGAAAAAAAATCTAGCAAATGTTGTAGGAAGTCTTGTCAATATCAGACCACCAACTGCATCACTAGATCACTGCTTCATTCCAGGAGCTCAAAAACTTCAATTATTCAAATCAATCTGAGTGCTAAGTTGCTAGAATAAGACCAATGTCCAAAGGATATTTTGTTTGCTTTTTCAAGAAGCTGCTCCGATACAGCAGATAGATGTCAGCATTGCAAGGGTAGAGATGTGCCTCCATTCCCCACTCCTTGTCCTGCACTTCACCAAACACCCCCAGGGCAGGGTCAGTGGACTCTCGTGGATCCCTCAGTACCACTCTGGCATGTTAGCAGAACAACTGCTGCCACCTCTGTGATTAAGTCCAAGACCTGTTACCTTTCCCGGTTGCAAATTACCAACTGTCAAGCAGGCATAATGACAGCCAGCTCTACATTAAGGAAAAAAAAATATGGAAATGTTAATCAATTCTAACCAATACCACGTGCTGTATCTGAAATGAGCCACTGATGGCAAAATGACAGAGCTGAGGCTCTCCAGCAAATACTGAGGGTACAATGGGAACATCACTGGCCCTAAAATATCTCTCCTATTTAATGGCAGGCTGACAGGACTGATGCTGGGGGGTGCTAGCATCACGGGAAGCCAGCCTGAACCAGCTGGTGACGAGAAAGGGATTTGGTTTCCAATACGTCCACACTACCACTTTCATTAAACTGGATCCCACTTCAAGTTTTCCAACCTGTACTCACAAGACCGTTTGCAGCCACCATGTCAGGACAGGTCTGCGTGTGCTTCCCTTGCACCACAGGGGACCCACACCACGTGTTCCCAGGACAGCATCTCCTCCTGCTCACCACACTGCTAAAGCCATGGAAAACCAGAAAATATGCAGCACCTAGGTGGGTTTGAGCCCTTGAAAAACACTAAGGGTTGTTTCATTTCAAGGAATAGAGGAAAAAAAAGGCTAGGAAGGAAGGTTCATTATTCAGTGGAGGAAATAGGTCATGGCCTAACACTGAATGACAAAATGCATAGTCAATAATAGACGTATTCAAAAATAAACTATCGCTACCAGAGCAAGTCCAACAATTATTCTGGGAAGGAACATACAGCAACCAGACACTTGCGATACACTCCACACAGCACACTGGTGGACAATGAACCTGTCTTCACCAATACAACAAAGTGGACGTGGCTCCTTTCATGGGCCGAGGCCAATTGTATGAGGTACAACAAGGCCAAGTGCCAGGTACTGCATTTCAGTCACAACCACCCCAGGCAATGCTACAAGCCTGGGGATGAGTGGCTGGAAAGCTGCCCAGCAGAAAAGGACCTGGGGGTGCTGGTGGACAGCTGGTTTAATATGAGTCAGCAGTGTGCCCAGGTGGCCAAGAAGGCCGGCAGGATCCTGGCTTGTATCCGGAATAGTGTGGTCAGCAGGAGAAGGGAAGATTCTCCTTCACAGTGGTCCCGATCTGTCTGTCATATAAAAATCAATGGCAAAACTGGAGTCTCCATGGACTGAATCTTTGCTATTTCTAATTCTAGGGACAGGAATCCTTTTCTTCCCCCTAGGTTAAACAGCAAATGACTATGACCCTAAAATGTTCAGAAAGTAACAATAATATCTGTAGTATTTGGGAGAATTAAATATTTTTTAATAGGACCAAAAAATTTCTTTATTTTGCCTTTTTTGGCTATAATTAATACCCCCCAAAATTATAAACAAAATCAGATTCTTTTATTTTGGAAATGCACAGGCATCCTGCTCCAGTTTCAAAAGATTTTTGAACATTCTATAAAGTGAAAAAAAAATCATCTAAATTTAACTGGTTTGCATTTGATCCATCAGCATTTTCTGAGGAAAAAAAGACACACAAACCCACCACCCACCAAAAAAAAAAACCAAAGCACCACACCAAAAAAAAGAACAAACGAACACAAAAAACATTTACGCCAATCTTGGTCAGCTCTTGTAAAGATGAGCTTTTAGAGATTCCCAGCTGGGCTGGCAAGAGGCATGAAATATTAAATGCTTTGAAAAGGAAATAAGCCTAACTACTTTTCTATGCATTCACACAAAAGGACCCTCAATTTTTTTTGCCTTTTTCTTACCTCAAAAAGCCAAAGATATATAGACTGACAAATTGGAATTACTTACATGTTAACACTAATTCCAGTTCATCACTGTGTAATGCAGTAGGATGCTCTAAAATCACAAATCTTTAACAAGTCAGTATTAGCTATGAAGTGTTATTAATTCTGAATTCCTGGTGGTTTGCCACTTTAAAAGAGGTACTAGATGAGGGTTGTTTGAGGTTTTTTCACTGTTTGCTCATTCTTGTGTAATTTTCAAGATCTCTAAAAGATCCTATGTAAAGTACTGTAGAAAATGAACACAAAAAATATTCCAGTAAACTATAAAGAGACAGTACTATGTCTTCTGATAAACAGTGCTCTTACTTAATTGCGCATCCCAAACATGAATGAATGCAAATCAATTTTCTTCTGTAAGATACAGTTTCATCTACTCCAGAGACCTGAACCACAGAAACGATCATCAATATTTTACCCTGACACCCAGACATCCATTACAGGATCCTGACCTCACACTTCTCCCAGGCAAGGAGCTCAGCTCTCCTGAATCAATTCATCTGTGTTTACTTACGTGCTTCCCCATGTATAACGGCACTAATTTAGTAAATCCCTTTGGAAATTAAATCTCAGCATTAAACCCAAAACTTCAACATGCGAGCTGGTAGAACTCAGTGACATATGAATATCCCCCAGCTACAAGAAATGGGAATTTATTCAGCTCAGGTTTATTGCTGGAAGTGCCTCCTTAGGACACAGGCTGCTTAGGTCTGCTGAAGTATGTGGTGTGCACAGGACATGTCAATAATAAAATGTACTCCAACAACCCAAAGTATGACAGTTCTTGAGTCTGGCTGGGAGCTACACACCTCATGAAGCTGGTGGGGTTGGTCCATGATCTTCGGAAAGGAAGATTTGCAGCTGACTGGAACAAAACACTCAAGGCACGCTTATTCGAAAATAACCTTTCTCCCCTGTAGTTTGAGTATAGAAACTATGGAACTAATTAAAAGTGACCTAACACAGACACCAAACTACTTTTGTTGCTCCTATACCAGGGTAAAGGAAGGTATAGCCCAAAATAAGGACTCTGCATTCTATTGAGCACTCAATGAGAAGGAGCTGGGGGCTCGGCAATCCCTGCTGATTTGCCATGGCAATCACTGTTCACTAATTTTGACTGAACACAAAGAGAATGAGACAAGACCACTTTTGTCAAAACAAAATTTGTTGCTCCTAAGGAGCAGCAACAAATTGCTGAATTTTAAGTTAGTGGATTAAAGGATTTGGCTCCAGGAGACATCAAATTAAATAAGAATGAAAGCTTAAAGAAAACAAATTTCTAGCCTTCATGACTACAGAGAACAGCTCCCTAGAGCTCTGAAACTCTCTTGTTTCAGCATGTAACCATCCTATCAGTAAAAACTGCTCTTATCACAGTATATCTTAAAAATGAAATTTTACTAATTTTTAATATAATATGGACCAGGTTTGTTTTGTTGGTTTTTTTTTTAACAGTTCTTTCTTTGGGTGTGTGTGAATAATATTTTTGACTTCTCCTTGAAGGCTAGAATTCTGGTTTCTGTCATCAGGGAAACATGGGACCTTGGTACCTATGTCTGGCTGCGGGAGGGAGTACACTGAACCCTGTACGGTCTTGCAAAAAACTGCAAGATCTGCTCCATTTACCATTGCCCAGCTGGAAGAAAGTGTCAGTGAATGGCTACTAACTGCCAAGTGAGCTTTAAGATGTCTTTTCTCATTTAGCAAAAAAATGTATAACCTAATCCTCTTTTATTTAAAAAATTGTTAAAATTTGTGAAGGGGAAGAAATTATGGACTGTTTCCTCAGCTCATCCAACATATACACCTGTACAAAATCTGAAAGCAAATGCTAAAATTTCACTAAACGTAGAGCTAGGTTTCCCTTATCTGCAGTTGGTATCATCCTGTTCAAATACACATGCAGCTTCCTGATTTCACACTACCCAATTATGATCCCCAAGTTCACGCTAAAATAACCCATGAGTACTGCTTCAGAAAGTCAAATATATTGAGACATTCCAATTACTTTTAATAAAATCTTTGTGTTTTATTTTGGCAAAAGTAGTAATTTTTGATGACGTTTTCCACTCCGGCAAAAGAATCTGAAACATTGCAAGACATTAACAAGCTCCCTGTAATTTTCTGGAGATAGAAGAGACATTTTTAGAACAGCTCGCTGTTTGAAAACCCATGATAAGACCTGGAGAAGCACATACAGGTACCCAAGTGATAAGTCAAATTAGCACCAGTATTCAAGAGGATAGCGATCCAAGAAGTCCTGACCGACACAGGTCCAGGCAACAGCACACCATGCAACGCTCAGGTCTCTGATAAACCTTTTGAGTGTTCATAATCCTGTCCTCTTCAGCACAGATAAATTGGGCTACCCATGTATAAACCTACCTCCCACATAAGGCCAGTGGGGACACAAACCTGGCAGCTCTGTAAATCCTTCATGGGCTCATCTAAGCCCTAATGTCTTGATATGCTACATTCCTTCAGACTCTAACATCCCCAGCTGTGATCAAGACACAGCTTTAGGATTGTTTCAGGGATCTCTGCTGTGAGCAATCCCAGCCCTTAACTTGAGGTTAAACTTCTGTTTTCCAAACTAAGAATCTCTTAATTACAGCAGCTCTAAAAACCTTAGCCCCTCTATGGAAAGGCTTATACACCCTACTGTATTCACGGGACCCGCTCTGCAGTCTGTCTGCCACAAAGCACAGGGAGGAAAGGAGCCCTGAATGCTGCCCCTCAAAGCATAATCATGGGGCTCATCTATTCCAGCCAAGATACTGCTGAAAAATCTCCTCTTTGCTCCTCATTGCTTATCTGCGGGACAAGATCTGTCAACAGCCTCCTGAAAATTAAACTTACACTCCATGCCTCCTGGGGACCAAGGTCACTGGGACTCTTTGCAGGACCCACCCCTCTGCTCTGGCTGGGGAAATAAGGACATGAGAACAACCAACTGCATGCCCTAGAAAGTAAGCTCTGCATCCAGTTTCTGCCAGGGATGCTTCATTTGCTGACACCCCCCTCCCCTGAAACAGAACTTCATACAGAGGAAAGCACCAGTGCAGCCCGGGCAGGTCCAAGCTCTACAGCAGCCTCTTCCGTTTATGGTGTTTAAGGGTGCAGTCCACATGACATTCAACTTTTCCTCTGCTTTATCATCGGGAAGTTTTTGTGTGTGTTAATGTATTTCAGCCACCTCTCTTCAGCACAGACACACACACAAAAATTAAAAAAAAAAAAATCACAATTTGATAGTTCCAAATCCTCCACTTACAAATCTCTATTAATGCTCTAAAAGATCCACTACTGATGAAAATCCTCCTCACAAGCAATACAGGATCAAAGAGAACAGAGATCTGTGTGACTTTAGCCTCATCATTCACTTTTTAACCACAACAGCTTAGAAAATTATGCAAAGAATAAGTATACATTCAAAACAATCCCCTATAAGCAATGCCCAGAAGAGTTCATATAGCAGTATTTAAGTGGGATATAATAACTGCTGTGATATCCAATTGCCTTGATAGAAAGTCATCAAAAAAAGTGAGTAGATGAACCTTACCATTCTTCTTAACCCAACATAGTAATAGAAAATAGATCTTAAGTGGCAATCATTTTTAAACTATACAGCAAAAACAAAAAAAAACCAAACAGACAAAAAACCAACAAAAAATCCAAACACCTTTAGATACATCATAGAAGGTCTGAGATGTTTTTTGCTGTAGGCCTATACACCAACTAATATTATAAAGACCAAGCTCCTCATCACTAAAGGATACACACAAGAACCAAAGGCAGCCTGCCCTTTGTTCACATCACACACACTGGGCACTCCCCTCTGGGATGGGACGCTTACCATCTTCCAAGCAGGACACCAGGTCTCCTTCTACAACCTCCCCATAAAAATAAATAAATACTTTCTTTTGCAGCTGTTTTGGATAGGAGAGAAAATTAAGCAGTTATTTCTTCAAGCAGCAAGAGCAGTAAAAGGCTGCTTGGTGCAGCCGGTAGTAACCACCACCAATCCCACTTGGCTCAGCTGTTTAATAGAATCAAAATGCAGAGTGCACATGTGTCCTGTGAAGGCAGAAAACATTTCCTTTCTAATTAGCATCGGAGCCTCCTACCTGGGGAGGCACTAAACTGCACTGATCATGAAAAATTAAACACCTCCAATTGAAACAGAAGCATTTGCTCTCAGTGTCAGGCTTTGGCACCATAACAGGAGATGAGAGACTCAGTATCAAATAGTGATTGCAAGAAACAATGAAGACAAACTAGTGACAAACCCCAGCTTAGCATGCAGAGTATTACACTGGTGACAAGTCAAGGATTTTGTGCTCAGATCTGTTTGTTAGAAGCAGTTTTGTGCATTCAGCAAAGAAAGCAGAAGGGAATAGCAATTACAGAGCTGCTGCAGCTGAGCTTTTCAGACCATCACGCCAGTGAACCCCATTTCCCAGAAGGATGCTCCTGTTGGGAAAAGCTGCTATCTGCTTGACATTACCGTCCTTCCAAGGGTGGTTCAAGCAGTAAGATGTTTGAGAAAACTGCAATGATTCAATAGAGAAATGTTCCACCTGTAGAAGGACAAGCCATTACCTCACCAGAACCAGCAGCTTCAATGGATTTATTGCATATTATCTCACAAGGGTTATTTTTCCTTCCAGTTTTAATTTTGTAGCACATAGTGGTTCCTTGATACAAGAATAATTTGCATAACCAAGCAGAGACTCATTTTGAAGAGCACTTACAATAGCATCCAAATGCCATGCTCTAAAGCTCAATGGGGCTGGGAATGGCACATCAGGTTTCAGTCTTGCTATTAAATCTTAATACCTCCTGAGGGCTGTGTAGCTTTAATTTTACCCTGTGCAGCCTTAATTTTACCCTGTGCTTTTGCCACAGTGCTGCACGTAGTGTCACTTCAGTACAAATCAGATGAAAACCTTCACAGATTTATCTGATCTGTTCCTCTATTAAAGTTTCCAAATCCTGTTTTCTTTGGAAAACTAGGAGGAGAAGATAAGGCACAACACAAAGAAGCAAAAGATTAAAATACATTGCTGTGGTTTTGTATCATTGCAAAAAGTAGAAACACCAGGGAAGAAGATAGTGTAAAATGCTTGCTGTTCTCCCAAAGACACAGAATGATTGTGCTTGGCAACTAATGCACAAATTTCAGTTTGCTTCCCTACAGCCCCTCAAAATGCCTTTTTTTCCCCTTTTCCTTTGTTATTATTTAATTTCCCTGCAGAAATATGGTAGGACACCACCGCATGTTTTATCTGCATAAATGGCATTTAAAAAAAAACTTTTAAGACAACATGCTGTCCTATATTTATCTCATCCTATAGTGGAAAGGAGGTTAATGATGCTGCTTTGCTACATTAGCCCGTAACTCTTCACTAAGTTCTGTAGTTAAAAGCACCAAACAAGCATTCAATGAGAGTATTGAAGCATTCATTTAAAAACACCATATAGGCATAACTGAGGATACAACTACTTTGTTGATTATGTTGGCTTTTACGTAGCTCTTCATTTACATTTGCAATCCACCCCTATGGTCTGCATGCTTTCTTGTATATACAGCTTCTGTGATGGTGTCTTCAGTGCTTTCCTTGTGTCTTTTTTCTTTTTAATTATTCAGTGTTGGAATTAATAAACAGCTTAGAAAATGAAAGTGTCACAGCTTAGTACAGAATGCATCAATTAATGAAGTAGGATACAGGACAATTTAAAGGTACATTTCCCAGTGGCAGAATTGCTGATCCTCTTCCAGATGGAATACAAAGCAAAAATATCCCATTGACTGCAACGAGAGCCAGCAGGCTTAAAAGATTCTCATGATTTTACAAATGAAGACAACCTATTTTTCATAAACAGTGACAGAATTCGGAGCTTAAGCATCATTTAAGAGCTATAAAGTGCACAATATGCTCAAAAGGAATAACATTTACTTTAAAAAAACCAATTTGCAGAGCTCACAAAAAGTGTGGTAACAGTTTGGTCCAAATATGCATGTGATCAAATCTACAAACACTTGTTAATCTCTCCCCGGCATTCTATGTGTCCTATAATGAAACATCTTGGGGAAGGAAATAGGGCAGAGCAATTAAGGTTTTTCAACTCTTTGAAGTACTCATATCATAGAGTACTTTGAGTATGTAGATATGAGTACCCTGAAGTACTCATATCTACATAGAGGTAGATGGGTACTTTGGAGATTTAAGGGTAGTTTGACTTTACCAACTGGATTTGAGGAAATCACCGAGATCTGATTGAAGCAAGACACTTATCAACTGGTCTCTACCACAGTTTCTCCCCATGTGCAAGAATGCAGTAGTAATGTTTACAGAGCATTCATAGGGCTCTAAAAAAACCCCTAGTACAATCTAACAAATCCTGACATGCCATTTCCTGAGGCAGAGAGAAACAATGTAAAAATTGTCACCATCATCCCTCACAGACTTTCCAGTCTGGATGCAGAGATGGCCCTGTTTCCTTCTTGCAATCCTCAAATCTCTTTCTCTATAGAGAGCAGTGCTCTCAGCCACCCAGCAAAGAAAGGGGAAGATTTCCAGAAGAGGTGTCCTGGTCCCAGCTGAGAGATATGGAACTACCTTATGGGGCAAAGCTCAGGCAGAGTGAGTCCAAAATCACATTTGCTTTGTGGGGATATCTGAAGCAACACACACTAACTATGCATATTAGTAAACCACTATTTCTGAGGGATCAGTGGGAAATTATGGATTATATTAACATGAAGAACTGCAGCTCAGCAAAACATGGTTTTCTTAGCAACTGTATTTCTCTGTCTGAATTCCCATGGACTATGCCCAGTGAACATTTCCTTCTAGAAATAAACCAGATATCTTAGGCTCAACTGAAAAAGTATTTTTTTGTCTTAAGTACTTAGGTTTAACCCCTCGAGACAAGCCTCTTCTTCTTTATTATCCCCAAATATAGAATTACAGAATGGTTTGAGTTGGAAGGGACCTTAAAGATCATCTAGTTCCAACCCCTCTGCCATAGGCAGGGACACCTTCCACTAGACCAGGTTGCTTAAAGCCCCATCCATTCTGCTATTGGACACGTCCAGTGTTGGGGCATCTACAACCTCCCTGGGCTATCTGTTCCAGTGTCTCACCACCCTAGTGCCCTCATTTTCAGTTGCTCACAGGCAGCCAAATGCTGTAGGCATTATACAAACACACAGTAAGAAACAGACATCATCTCAAAGAGCTTACAGTAGGATGAGATAAAACAAAGAGTGGGGAAACTCCAAATTCCTATGGAATAAACAGAGCAGTGAAATATTTTGTCCCAGGCTTCCAAACAGACAAATAACAATGGAAGTGCCAATAACCTCCTAATGCTCAAGTTTAGTGCTCTATTTACTAGCAAATCTTCCTTTCTTTTAAGCTTTCCATCCTTCTAGTCTAAAAAAATTTTAAAAAAAGACACACCAAAAGAAAGTAGCATCTTATGTAGTTGAATAGAGAGTAGGCTATAGGTTCACTTTAAGAAATCTGGAATTTCAAACACAATGATGTGCTAAAATGTAATTCCCTAGGGCATCTACACAAACCAATGCTCTTTGCAGCTGGGAAAGGAGGGGGAGAATTCACACACACATATTAGGTATGCGCAAAAGCATTTTTCTGAGACAACAAAAGGTATGTCATGTTTTAACTGAGGAAATGCAGAATCGAAGTTAAAGTGGAAATTATGATAATCTACCTTGACTCTGATCATAATCAGGGACAGATAAATTAAACACAGAAGTGTTAATCCTTGAAGGCGTATAGATATTTGATTAGGCTAAGTGTATTGATCGATAAAAATTAATTCCAAGATCAAAATCTGTATCGACTGCTCTCCCTCTGCTTACCCAGTTTAACTAGCGTGACTTAAAGAGCCTTGTGCTTCAGTGAGGGTGGCTCTGTGTTGGGAGGCTGCTCCCCTTTGCTTTCCTGTTGTTTCCTCTCCATTTATCATAACAGGACTCCATGGTGGTACCCTTCTCACACCTCCACTACACAGTGGCTGTTCTTTGCACTGCACCATCACGCAAAGGAAAAGATTATTTCCAATAAAGGACATTTTAAAAAGCAAAGAACAGAGTTCTCAATTTCTTAATACATATCAGAAATGTTACACTCTGTTCACTATTTTTGAAGAGAATTCAGACCTTGTGAATGGCCAAACTCTCCAAATGTCCCAAGTCATCTGGCAAATTTGGCAGCTCCTTCCTTCTTCCCTATGGCACATCCATAGTACAGTCAGCTTTAGCCACCTAAACGTTAATTGCTCAGTGTTATCCAGTGATTTTAATTCTATAGCAGTCTCAGATCTATGATCAGGGGAGAACCGAAGACACATGCAGAGAGCAACTCAACCCACCGCCCCAGATACCTCACACAAAACAGGGTAGAACCTGTTTAGCAGAGGTTTCTGTCTCTTCAGCTTCAGCCCCACATACTATGCTTTCCCACCTACTCTGCTTGTAATTAATTCCTTTTTTATCTCCATTGACCACCACTGGGGGCTAAAACTGAGCACAGGGTTGGGTATAAGATGCAGAATAGGGTGAGTCTCTTCAGATGGAGGTACATGTAGCAGCTTACTGGGGTGATAGTCTAGCCACTGTCTTTCACCGAGATCTTGGTGCCAGCAGGGTTTCTGGGGCACTCGTGTCAGGAGGAAAGCAAGGTTTGGATGCTCCCTTCACAGATATCTTGAATTACTAGTGCCATTTGACAGTGCCTGGCTTAGTCTGGCACAGTCAAGGACACAATCCTTTTCCAGTATTAAAAAGCACTGCACTATAGGCTGACAGCTTGAACATCTCTTTCCTGGCAATACTGTTTACACATTTTCAGATCATTTTCCACAGATACATATGACTACATTTGTCTTATTTGAGCCTTACAGATAGGAAATCTAGTATTTCTATTACCCTAACTATATATTTCTCTGACCTTAGTAGAGCTTGCAACACTTCCCAGTCCAGTACCACCTTCAAATTCAACTCACTTTTGTATTCGCAGATCATTAGTTGCAACCAAACAATGCAAATTCCTGTGGGAACACAATGGACACTACATCTCAGTTTGAAATACAACCATCTATCATTGCCATTCATGCAACATTCAGCACGTCCAACATCACTGGGCCCATATAAAATCATTTGGTGTGTTGGGCAAGAGGATGAGGCTATGAAATTTCAATACAAGGACAAAATGTGTAATATTCTGTGATTTTTCCTTTATTGAACCACATACCTTTCTCATGAGTCCGTTACCTTCAAGATAATTTTTCTCATAAGCAAGTTTAACAATTACTTGACTACGATTAGGGTCTAATATTATCTAATGGCACATGCCACAGTAATCCTTTTAAATCATTGCAATATCAGCATTCTCAAATTCAAAGTATTTCCAAAATTCCCATAACTGCTAAACAAATTTGCAATGATTTAGTAAAAGTGTAAATAATTCCCTACCTCAGGCTACCTGTCCCTCATACTTGCAGGTATATGCATCTTCAACCACCACTTACTCTCTCATCACTGTAGCCATTTATTATTTCATTTGTCAATTATCTGTGCATATCAGACAGTACCTTTTTTTTCCTCCAGCACAGAATGCATAAAAGAACAAGGAGAAGTGGGAGAGAGAAATCTGCTACAACAAAAAGGTGGAAAGGCAACATATTTTGAAGTCTTACTGAATTTATTTCTAGGCTACTCAGGATAAATGTGAATGACATACATACTGTGAGTAGGTACGAACTTACCAATCAGTTACAAAGGTTACATCTACAGTGGCCCAGCTCCAAAGCAGTTCAAGAAGAGCTCTCGCAATCAAAATCTCAGTTTCGCATTTCCATATTAAAACAGAGCAATTTCTCTTTATAATCCACTACTGCTCCAGAGTCCATGATTCTCATATCTCTTGGTATTCTCTTCAGTGCTGGAGACAGTGTTTGTTATTCAAGTAAGGAAGGATCTTCAGAGATATGAAATGTAAATGACAAGCTTCACAATACTTTTTCTTGGACCAGCATTTATATTTTAATTTGTCCGCTTGGTTAATAAGTAAACACCATTATAATAGGAACCTTGAAGAAGTTTTCTTCTGTCTATAAGATTAAACTCATTTCTTCTACTGGCCTTTGGCATTGCACCAAAAGAAAACAGATCTGATGTTGCGACTACATTTACCACAAGCATGTAAAACATAACATAAAGACTAAACATGCAGCTATGTAAAGCAGGGTACACAATTACACAGCAAGCTGCTCACTGGCTCTGCAGATGTTACCCCATGAGCAGAATTTGGCCTGGTGATTTGGAAGAGGATTCAAACAGATGCCCTCATTTCTGAAATGGCTGAAATGTGGTTTAATGTTGAAGCATAACGTCAGTTGGATCCATACCATCGTGACTCTTCATAAAAAATTTTGTCTAGGATGGGCAGTCATGAAAAATACTGCTCCAGAGTCAACTCCCTTTTATTTCAAACCTGCTTTTGTTGTTACTTCCACTGCTGGGATCTGGGAGGGCTCTACAGGAAGAGCAGGTGTGTGGCTCCCCAGACCAGAAGACACTTGGAGAATGCAGATACTGAGGAAAATATGTATCCAGGACATAAGGGTATCATGGGGTTTGGCACTGACAAAAATTTCTGAATCATTTCTGGATTTAAGTGCCTGCTTCCCACTCAAGGGCAAAGATGCATCTCCTGCTTTTCTCCTAGTGCCTAACACTGGGTCCTGAAGCAAGGTAATGCAAGAGGTCAGAAGCCTAAAAATAAACAAAAATTAGCACCTAGTTTTAAATAAGGCTTTTTGGACATTCAGGAGACCTAGGGCTGAATCCACTAAAGTTCTCCCATCAAAAGTGGCGTTTGAAAATGGGACACGGCTACCTTGAAAATTGCTCTAAGGGAGACAATAGCTTTACAAGGAAGCAACAGGAGCATCAGGGAAAAGTGCTTTCAAGACACAGTCCTGTTTTCATTTACCAGCATGAACACTCTTTTGGGGAAGAAAAGTAATCTCCTTTGCAAGAGCTGTCCCAAACAGCCCATGGCCTGCTCCAGCACTGATCTCCCACAAGACAAAGGAGAGATCTGCGTGATGTCTCCATCTGGCTCACAACCATCTCCTGAACCACCAATGAACAGTGTTGCGCTTCAGTGGGCACCTCAACTAGGTGACCTCCAGCACTCCCCTCCTGGCCAACACTATGCCATGATCCTAAAAGGAGCTGGGAATAAGCTTGTGCCTTCACCTGTTGTGGAAAACAACACTGTCTTATTCATTCCATGGGGAATAAAGGGAGCTGGAGCCAAGCCTCCGTCAGTGTCTGTATACACACATACATATACACATATGTTCAACATGGAAACACACAGCCAGCCACTCCATTGAGTGGGAAGGGAGCACTGATCTCCATATCAGATCCCAGGATTCATCAGATCCCAAGATGCAGAACCCCAGGTAAGCTGGGCAGCACACTGTTGTCAGATAATGACAATGACTTTCTTAATATATTAAAATTTAATCCAGAGAGGGGATAAAGGAGGTTCTAGGGAAAGGAAAGTTCAAAATAATAATAGTTTCAAAGCACTGTACTTATTTTAGACATTTTTACAGCATGTTTCCATAGGAACTGGAATGCAAAGGAGCACACTGCAGCAGTATTCACAAATGTTGTGTGGTTTAGTGACTTGCAAAAGATCACTTAAGGCCACCACAACCACTCTGAGAGCGCCAGGCACCTGCTGCCCTTGGTGCAGAACAGAATCTTAGCTGCAATTTGCAAAATTTAGGAAAAGAACCATTTTCTCTTATTTTTTTCTTCTCATCCTGCACACATAACTGGTTTCATAGCCTTATGTAGCCACAGTGCCAAGCACTGCCCACCTAGATCCACAGTGGGGCATGAAGACACTGCTGTTTAACTCAGGCGTTTCACAAACCACACAAGAATGAGGGAAGTGCAAAATGGGGCTGTTTGGGTGCTGGATAGCTGGTGTGTCCTACAGAGTAACACATGGCCCTGGCTTTTGCATCTAGCTTTGGCACTCACCTGCTGAACAACACTGTGCAAGTCATGCCAGGTGAGATCTGCTCCATCTGTCACCTGCCAGAAATGCATCTAGTCCTACTCAGCAGGTAAGCACTTCCCTGGCTTGAGATCGTCTACCCTGCCAAAGACACCCACACCACAGTCAAGTCAAGCACCCACAGAACCACCCCTGCCTATACTCACTAAGTCAAATCCATACATTAAGTGCTTTACCCACACCACAAGATGCCACGTGGCAATTGATTTTTTTTTTTTCCTCCAGAATTGTCTGATATAATGCGAGATCTGTGTTGCAGCTCACCAGAACAGCATTTAGCTACAGGAAGAGTATATTGCATGTCTTAGAGCAAGGCACAGGAAGGGGGGTGCTTTTGGTAACCCTTCTGCTGGGACAGCACTGGAGGAACATACACATTGTGGGGAGCCAGGCCTGTGTGACATCACCCTTAATTCTCCCAGTGTCAGCTCCCTCAGTAATCTGTCCTCAAAACTAATATGGGTTTTGTCTCCAAGGGAAATAATTAGTCATCTCCAGAAGCATTTGAAGCAAAGAAACCCAGCCTATGTGATCCAGGGTGCCAGGACCTGGGACCAAGCAGGAGAATTAGGCTATTTAACCACACAGACATCACATACTCAAAATGAACAAAGTTCATCCAGAGTATGATGAACTGTGCACCTCTCCCTTTGATGTGGTGCAAGCCTGAATGACCAGTTCAATTTTCAGATGGTAAAAATGAGACAAAATTACTGCTGTCATTCCTGAATGCATGCAACAGTGCAGTGGCAGTGACCCCTTTTGTAAAGGGCTTTCTCATCAGTTCATGACAAGGGCTGTGTAAGAACTAGCTACCTGTATTTATGCGTTGAGAGAAAAATTGAAATTTGTTACTTAGATTTAAAAAATCCTTTATATATATATTTACACACACACATATATAAAGCTGCTCAACTCATCCCAAGTAAAGGTGGATAATTTCCAACAGTCAGGGTAAAACACACTTTTTGTTGGACCTGATAGGTTTAACTTCACTGACCAGTAGGAAACTAAGCCAAAAAGCTGGCCAAATGCTTCTGGTTTGCACCATCCAGACCTTAGCTGGAAGGGCAAAGCAATCTCAATCCAAATGCTCCACTTGGGCTAGAGCTAACTACATTATATTTACACAGTTGTGGAAGTACTAGAAACTATTATTGTTTCAAAAATTAATGATAGTAATTAAATAGTTGCCTACATCATAAAGGTATTTTACAAACACCAAAAGAAACAATATATTAATTTAGCTATTTAGACACCCCATATACTGCAATGTTTCTTGCTCATCAAAACAACTTCCACTGTATATACTATCATAAGAATCTATATGTAAATTGCACATTTGACAAAGAAATACCAATACAGAATGTTTGTCCAAGTCTTATTTCAAATGTTACAATGACAGTTGCATTCAGGTCAGTAAAAGGATAGAAGAAAATATCTGGGGAGCCCTGACGGCCTCACATTTTTAATAATTAAACTCTATTTCAAGCAGAAAACAACAAAACCCACAAACAATTTCTATCTTCAGAATGTTATTATTTAAAAGAAGAAAGTTCTGATCATGCAATCTCCTTCCCCACCTCTCCAATGAAGTAACTGTGGGGAAGGTGCTTTGAAACTGTATTCTATTACATCTACAAAATAATATTTTAAGGATCAGAAGCAATATGCTACAAATATACATATTATCTATGCTTCAGTGCCTCTGAATTCATCTACTGAAATGGCAGAAGAGATGCTTTAATTCTAATTTTCCAATCAGAGTGAAATTTACTGGCTGGAATCAGTGCTGCGACAGGGACTCAAAAGCAGGACCTAAGTTTTGCACATCAAACAGTGAGATTCCCAGCTGGGAACAAAGTCATAAACCACAGTGAGCTGTACTGAACACAGAGTACAGCCTACTTCACAGCCCAAACTAAACACAACACATATATAGCATACAGACAGCATATAGTTTATAGATAGTATACAGATACTAGGATTTTTGGCACTTATTTACATTGAATAACTCAGTCTATATTAAAGAAGAGTCCAGCATTGGACAAGACGGCTACTGTGAACTCACCCAAGCACTCAGCTTTCTGCTGTGGGTCGCCTTGCAAGCAAGTCAGATCCAGATCTTCTCTCTCGCATCCAAACTTCAGCTGTCACTACCTGAGACCACATCTCAGTCCAGGAAACCATCTCTTTCTTTGAAAGAGAGCACTGATGCACAGGGCAGCCGGCAACCCAGGCAAGGGCCAGGCTGCAGGACCTCCCTAGGGGCTAAGAACAAGCGGAGATCTGTCAACACATCCACCCACTCCTGAAAGCATTTCTGCAGTTGAGATTTCCCACCATAAATTCCTGATGCAGACAAACAATTAAAAAAGGCAATCCAATCATTCTCCAGGCAGGAGAGAAAGGAGGCTGCCACAGCAGTGCCTGTTTTGAATGCGTGGCAGGTACACAGGCACAAGGGGATGATGCTATAGATAAGCGCAGACAGAAATAACTAGAAGGATGAGTGGGCTCGGGGTGGTGGTGAAAAGCAGCAGCCTCCCTTCTCCTGCAATTTCACCAAAACCAGCAGCTGACCCTCAGACTCACCCAGAGTGCTGGCAGAAGGTGGTCCCCCCAAGCTCTGAATCTCACACTGGAAGCATCCTTCTCACACAGATCCTCTTACCCATGTCGGGTAGGTGCTTTGAGGACTGCGTCTTCTCAGCCTACTTCTGACTCAGAGCACAAAACCTGCTCCCTGCCTGTCATGGGTTTTGATGCTGTTCCCAGAATCCTTCCAGAAAGCCGCTGCTTACAGATCTCCCCGTGCCAGCAAGGAAATCCAGAAATTATGTCTCAGAAATACTGCCAAAGCACTGATCTGAAGTATCTGGGCAGCCACCTCACTTCTCCCTCACAACCAGCCTCACAAAGACCTCCCTACTGCTCTTACCAGCCCTCAAGAAGATAAGCGCAGAGCTGTCACTTATGCAACTTAGCTGCAAAAACGCAAAATAGCTAAATGGGAGAGTTTTGCCCAGATGCCACCTTTTAGTAATCCTTTATTTCCACCCCCACACACTCCCACCCCACCCCGTCGGGTAACAAAGTCTAATTTTCTCATAAAATTGGAAAATGGTCTCACCTCACTGTACCTGCACTGGGGAACAAAAAAGAATTGAAATTCCTGCTTTTTAAAGCTGCTTGAGCAGAAAGGATTACCCAGCACCTCCTTTGCTCTGTGCAGTGTGTCCACCACAGGAACATTAGGCAGGGACACCTCCCACTAGATCAGGTTGCTCAAAACCCTGTCCAACCTGGCCTTAAACCTTTTCAGGACTTCTCTAGACAACCTGTTCTTTACTGTGAGGGGGGTGAGATAAAGGAATTGCATCTTAATATCTTATCTCTATATATATCCTTCTTAAGTTTGAAATTGTTACTCTCTTATCACTACATTACCTGATAGACAGTCCCTCCCCATCTTTCCTGTAGGCCTCCTTTAAGTACTGGAATGCTGCTATAAGGTCTCCCCTGAGCCTTCTCTTCTCCAGGCTGAAGAACCCCAACTCTCTCAGCTTTACCTCAGGAGAGGCATTCAAGCCCTCTCATCAACTTTGTGGCCTCCTCTGCAACTGCTCCAACAGGTTGGTTTGTCTTACACCAAGGGCCCCAGAGCTGACAGTACTCCAGCTGGGGTCTCATAAGAGCAGAGTTAAGCAGCAGAATCACCTCCCTTGACTTGTTTGCCACACTTTGTGTGGCTTTCTGGGTTGTAAGCACACATCTGGCTCACATTCAGTTTTTCATCCACCAACACTCCCAAGTCCTTCTCCACAAGGCTGCTCTCAATCCACTCATGACCCAGTCTGTATTTATGCTTGAAAGACTAGGAACTGGGCACAGACAAGTGAAATTAAATAAATCAGAATTCATGAGGGGCAAGCAGCCAGGGATGTGGGAACACAACAGAAGGAGGGAACAGGCATGGTAAGAAAGAGCCATCATGAGAAAAGGAAGAAGAATGATCTGAGACACAAATGAAAGACTCAGTACTCAGAAAAAAAACTGGGGGAGGGGGAAGCAAAAAAAAAAATTAGTCAAAGACCAACTCCACCTCCATTTTAAATCACTATTAATCTCCTGATCCTGAAAATGTGACATTCTGATATGTTTCCTCATTCCCATACTGTTTACTCCTTTGCAACCACTGCAGAGCTGCTCCTGTGGAGCGTAACTTCATGCATCGAGCCATGCTCATGTACCCAGCATAAGATGGGGGATATTCCTGAGGGCAACTGAACAAGGGACCGCCAGCACAGTGTCAGAGCAGAGAGGATCCACACCACTCCACCACTCTTCACCTCCCACATCACTGCTACATTGATCTGGGGCAGAGGCACCTACAGGCTTAGAATCAAATACTGCTGTTCTAGGAGAGATGCTGTCTTGGTCAACACTGCTAGCTTAGCTTGCTTGAAGAAACCTTAAAGGCTACATCTATCCCATTAAACACACTCAGTAGCTTCCCAGTGATGAGGCAGTCTTCCAAGATAGGACTGAAATGAGCAACTGCATGCAGACTGCTTAATGGGGAAATCTCTCAACCCTCTAACTCCCAAAACAGGACTGAAAGCCACTGGTAGAAAGCTGGCTGTCAGAAGCAAGCTCAGGCCAGGGTCCACTGCAGTAGATCCCCCATGCAGGCAGCCAGCCTCTCCCCAGGGCCTGACAGTGCTCTTTGCTAACAGAAACAAACCTGTAGCCTCCTGTGATACTGTGATGGTTCAAACAAAACCTACTGGTTTTTCATCCCCCTTCATTTGTCTCAGCTACTTTGGAAAAATCAGTAAAAAGAGTGTGTTTGTCAGGGTAGGGAAACTCAAGAACCTAAACTAAATGGCTTTTGAGATACAGCTGGAAAAAAAACCCCAGTTTTAGTTTAGAAAGATAAAACATACTGACAGCAAATATAAAAGGAAAGTTAAATTTGATAGAAACAACTGCAACAACAATGGCTAGCTTGAAACAATTTATGCCCAGAAACAGTCTTCAGACATTTATTTGATGTTTTCCATAAAGGAAAAAATTACAAAAATTACTGCACATTTTTCTGATTATGTTGTCTAGTTAGACAAGAACTAGTGTTGCGTAACAGTACTGGGGTGGTAGCACTACAGCAACTCACTGTAGTTTAAATTAAAGCTTTTCAAACTAATTAAAATACATGTGGACTGTTAAAAGAAAAAGTGTGCTCAAAAAACTTAGAGTGTAAACTGTCCCTTTTGAAATGTGCATATCAGTTCGGGTTGCCTCCTTTCAAATCAATGGAAAAGTAAGTTTGAAAAGCAGGTTAAGTGTGACCAGAAGCCAGGCGGGGAATTTTTCAGCAGTTCATAGAAAATTATTTTGCAGAAAGTATCTGATGATTTTAAACCTGTATTTGTGTGTGTTTTGCACTGCTTTCATAATAAAGTGAAGGGTTGTCGCCTTTTCTTTGTCAAAGGGGAGAACACACTAAGTATTTATGGTTTGATGTTTGCCATTTAAATGATGGGTAAGAAAACAAGAACAGTAACAGATGGGTCTCTTTTAATTGAATTTAAGTTATTATGAGCTATTTATGGTTTTAAAACATCAAAAAGCAAACACAGTATGCCCCTGCTACATAATATTTCACCTGAGATTTAACACTGAAATATGTTGAAAGGAAAGTGGAGTCCAATTTTTAAGCTATATGTTTAATACAGTTTATTACTCTGGTTTTGCTTTACAAAACTGTTCAATGAATTATTTTATTTATGAAGCATCCCTAAATATCTGGTTTATCATTTTACTAGGATTTGGCTGCCAATTACTTTAACAACTAAAAACTTGCCTTGGACATCTGTGACCTTCCTCACCACTACCCCAAGCTAAAACCAAAGAAAAAACCACCAAAAAAAAACCCAAACTGTCTTAAGCTCTTTATTCTACTAGGAATAAGCACTTTTGATAACTAACTAGAAATCTCCTTGTAAACAAATACAACAGACACATACAGCTTATTTGCCAGTTTAGTTTTGATGCAAGGGACACCCGGCTACCTGGATTATCATGAACTTCAGTCTTGCACAGAGACCAGAGTCAGCAAAAGAGTAAACACCAAGCTTTCCTCTAGTAAATTAATGTAAAGTGCTAGTAAACCAGCATTCCTCATCGGTCAAGCCAGCAACAAGAACAAAAAGCCTACTTGTATACAAACCCTTTTTAACCCAAACCAAAAAGGAATATTCAAGAACTATTAAAGTATGAAATCACACACAAGGGAAACACCATGAAACCAAGTAGCTCATAAGAAAAGACAACATCACTATAAAATGCTTTATCTAGCAAGAACCTGTGCCACCAATATAAAATTCTATATTTATATTGTTGGGGGGGGTGCATTGGGTCTGACTGAGCTGGAATTAATTTTCCCCACAGCATCCCTCCCAGTGCTGTGCTTTGCACAGAGAGCTGGAATGGTGCTGATCACACCCCCGTGTTGTGGCTGCTGCTGGGCAGGGCTCGCACAGCACCAAGGCTGGTTTTCAACATTCCCCCTGCAGTGGGATGGGG